>BQNB010104796.1:0-21604 GCA_026074375.1 Tanacetum coccineum
ATTTTGTCGACCGATGTTCCTTTTTGGTTGCGATGTTTTGGCACGAGGATAATTATTATTGATTCTTCTAGGAGGTGGATTTTTTGATCTAAAATTTAGTTTCGAAAATCCAACTCTGGGTTTTAAAAATGGCTTATAGAAATGTTTAACTTCATTGTCACTAGCAACGGGAACTTTGGCTTTGTTTACAATTATGTGTTTTGGTCTAGGACCCAAAATAGATATTTGAAAAGACACAGTTTTCTCAGATCTAGGCATTGCTGGTGGCGGTCCTATAATTATTTTAGGGGCCGCCGGTTTGTAGGATCGTTATTCCTTAATGAAACACTGATATACTGTCAACTATGCGGAATCTAGTTGGCAGTACTTAAGAATCTTAGTATCCACTAGAAGTATGCTTCAAATTAATTAAACCCTAAACCTAGTTTTATCACAAGCGGGTTTGACTAGCTTAAACATTTCCATTTAAGCAATGTGTATACTCTTTCTTCAAATTTATTTAATCTATGGATTCTTCTTTGAGACATTATTTCATTCTCAATTTTAAAGCGTAAGACACATTGCACATCGAATCCAACTCCCTTGTTTTTCTCGAGTGTGGATAATTTATCTTTTAATTCTCTAAGTTTGTTTTCAAGACTATTTCTAGTAGCTTTTAATCTTTTGTCCTTAGTGGTTATCTTTAGACTCATTTTGCACAACTTATCATAATTTTACTTTGGATAAAAGTAACTTTCTAGAACCTTTTGGAATTCTTATATTGTATACTATAATTGATCTCGTCCTTATATATACTTACGTGTGTGTTCGGAATGAATCACTTCTCATCATCTTATTCACCGCTATCGTTCAAAGAGCTTCCGACAAAAGCTCTTTGGTTTTGGACATTCTCTAATAAGATGATTCGGGTCGCCGCATCTAAAGCATTTTCTATCACTTTTATCGTTCTTGTCATCATGGCTTTTTTGGAACGTCTTTTTGTCGTTCCGAGGTTGTCCCACGAATCTACCTCTTCTTTTAAAGAACTTCTTGAAGTCTCTTACCGCCATGGTGTATTCTTCGTCTTCGCTACTGGAAGTCAAACACTCTTCATCACTAGATTCTTTCTTAGCCTTTAAAGCAATAGATTTTCTTTCAACTTTTGCTTTGACTATTTCTGGGGTATTTCTTGATGTTCATTTTCATGAACTTTCGGTGGTTCGATAAGTTCCATTAAGAGATAGTGATGTTAGGTCTTCGGACTCTTCAATCCCGTGCCTTTGCTCTCCTTTTAGAAGTTAGAGCTCTAGACTAAGAAACTTCCTTACGTAGTTCTTACTAGAATAACCTTCATCAAGAGCTTTAAGACTAGTAATAATAATATTAAATCTAGCAAAAGCACTATCTATAGATTCGTCTTCAGAAATGACGAATTGTTCATATTGTTGAACCAAAAGGTCGATCTTATTATCTTTGTCTTGGCTATTACCTTGATAGGTGATTAACAAAGTTTTTCAAATTTCTTTTGCCATGTTACACATGAAAATTCTTTCATATTCTTTTCTTGGCAAAGCATTGTAAATAACCATTTTTGCTTCATTATTATTGCAAGTCTCTTTTTGAGATCATCGATTTGTTTTTCAAAAGGGATAACCTCATCTAATTTGGTTTTCGGATTTTGTACAATAGGTTGAAAATCACCATTGGTAATAACATGCCAAAGATCTAGATCTTTTGATTTAACGTATGTCTCGAATCTATTTTTCCAATAAATAAAACTATCGCTTTTAAAGAGTGGTGGTCTTTGCGTAAATTGCCCTTCTAGATATTTGTCGGAATCCATAGATCGATCTAAGCTTTAAAATACAATATATTTTAAAAATCTTGAGTGACCTTGCTACTGATACCAATTGTGGAAACGAGAAGGGGGGTTGAATAGTTTACACGTTTGTTTTGCGTTTTAAAAGTTTACTTTCAAAATGTATAGATTCGAGTTATATGTTTAATCAAATCACAATATGAACAAGCAATAACTATCTAAACTAAAACACGATAACAACAATAATAATGTAAAGAGATAAGGAAAGAAACAACCAAACCAAGACACCAAGATTTTATAGTGGTTCGGCTACGAAACACCTCTTCACCCTACTCCACTCCCCGAGTATCCGACTAGAGATTTCACTATGTCAACAAGCTCCTTTTAGGCGGAGAAAACCGTTTACACGTCGCTTACGTTATTTTCCGACACTAAGCTAAATGTCGAGTCCTAATCTTAGCTAGAACCAATCTACCACTTCACAAGATATACACACTCACAAGATCTACACTATCAGATCTACACAATATCCGAATCACACAAATACACAAGATAAATACAATAGAGTTTTGGTACTTAGAAGAAAGGAGGATAGATCACTAATTAACACTTTGTTTCTTGACGAATACGAGTGTTCTTCTCTTGCACTTGAATGAGAGGGAAGAGATGAGAAGAAGAGATTAGATCACTTGAAACAAGATCTAAGTATGTTAGTGATCAAGAGTTTTAGTGAGAGAAAGAAGGTTTAGAGAGAGAAAGAAAATACTGAAAAATTTTGTGCAAAGAGGAATGTTTTTTTGTTGGGAATGGAGCAGTATTTATAGGCAAGGAATCCCAACGGCTCTCTGGGGGCGGTCCTGGCGGTCCCTTATATATAAGGGGGCCCCAGGCCTATAAGGGGGCCGCCGCCTAGACTCCGCTCCCTTTTTTGTCTTTTTGTGGGGAAGGTTGTATCTGGTGTAGAAGCTTCCGTTTTGGGTGTTGAATTTCAAATTTTAAGTTTTTAATAAAACTTTTTATTTTAATTAGAAAATATTTTGTAAAGGTATTTTTGAGAATATACTTTTGTAGAATTAAAAGTTAGGATTAAGAGAAAAATATTTTATTGATCACTAATCATGCTTAATTATTTTATTTGTCCATACCTTAAGTGATCACTAATCTTAGAAATGGAATTTTACATTTGATAATTTTTAAACGTTTATTTTTATTGTAAACGTTTTTACATTTTGTTATTATCAAAACGTTGAGATGTCAAAAAATATAAATAACGTTTTAGACATTATTTGTATTAACATTGATGATGTTGCTAGACTATTCGTTAATGTCAGTATAGTATATTATATGAATGAGACATTCGCAAGTGGGAGCTGTTGGTTTGTGCTCATGTCATACGGATATTTATACAGCTGAAAATACGTGAGCCTACAAGGGTCACACACGTTTACACTTGGATATCATTCAATTAACGTTTATAATAATATATTTGTATATTTATTATTTATATTAATATATGAGTTAACGAAAGAACACTGACGGTCGTTAATTAGTTCGTTATGAATAATTCACTATAAAGGCTTTTTAATTAATAAGTAATTAAATGTAATTAACCATAAATATTAGAAAAGTCAAAAAGTCAACACCAAGGGGTGTTGGTCCTTGGTTCGACCGGTCTAAGCCCAAAGAAAGGGTGGATTGGGTTTTGAGCTATCTTTTCCTACAAGTTATGTATTTTAGGTAAACCCTAAAATCATCTACTATGTAAGGAGGATCCTAGAGCTCATAATTCTCATCCCTTCTCTTCTTTATTTCTTTGGTCGAACGAAACAAACAACCCTTAGGGTTTTTCGGTTTCAATTATTCTTGTGTTCACTTGTTCGTTGATCAAGAACTAGCATTCGGGTGATATCGTTTGACGTGTAGTGTGGATACACGTGGAGGTTATTTCTTTTAGTAACTTATAGTGGTTTTGGTTAAGTACGATTAGACACACGTGCGTGTACACGAAGACGCTTGCGCTTCGTCACTAGCTTGGTTGCTAAAGGTATGTATCCTTTATTTATGTTTATGTTTTTTATGGTTAATTATTTGTGCTATATGTGATCTATATCTGCTGCGTAGCTCGTAAAATATTAGTGTAATATCGGGGTTAATGATTAACCAATTCCAACATCAGCAGTCTTATGGTATTGATACGTGCCATTAGAGCATAGGTATCAAAGTAGTTTATCCCTAACTTTTGTCTAAAGCCCTGAATGACTAACCTTGCCTTAAACTTTTCAATAGTTCCATCTACCTTCAGCTTTCTTTTGAAGATCCATTTGCAACCAAGAGGTTTGTAACCTGGAGGTAGTTCAGCCAACACCCAAGTGTTGTTACCCATTATGGAGTCCATCTCACTATTAATTGCTTCTTTTCAGAAAGCAACATCCTCAGACTTCATTGCTTCATCAAATGTTTTAGGATCATCCTCAACATTAAAGCAATAGGAGTGTTGGTTAGAGACCTCATCCCTTGTTCCTTTTTCATCATTTGTTCTGCGTTTTCTTCTTATGATTGGTTGATGAAGGATAATGGTAATAAGGATTTGAGAGAGGGGGAGGCTGCTAGGTTTAACATTGATGCTTTGCGTGCTATAATGAAAAACTCAAAGGATGCTTTATCGGCTGCTAAGATTTCTACAAACCCTAATTATGTGGGTGAGAATATTGCGTCTACTGGTGTTGGTAAGGGAGACCATGTTAAGGTTTAGACTATGGCTGGAAGACCTTCAAAAGTTTCAAGTGATACTACTGATCGCTTTGATGAGGTACCTTTAAACCTTAGCATGGATTCTACTCATTCACGTAAGGAAGATAGGGTTTTTTGAACCCTAATACTGAAAGTATTTATGTTAGGGTTTCTTCTTCTATTGATCTGAAACAAGGTGCTACGTTTGGCATTGGTACAGTTGTGGGTGATACTAATTTGGAGCCTCAATCACCTTTGGTATCCCGTACTGCTCCTTTGCCCCTACATCAGTCTAATGTTGATGTTGCTGCTACTTTTGGAGTTTCGTTATCAACGGTTGGTGATTTGAAGGTGTTGATAACGGATATTGATGCTGGTAAATATGAGGAGTTATTATCTGGGATGACTAATGATAAGCGTAAGGTAGTCTTTGATGCCTTAGGTGCTATGTGTGATTTAATTAAGGTTGAAAGTGCTTCTCGACCTGGTTTGGAATTTGATGGTACGAGGAACGAGACTAGTGTTTCGGTTACTATACATACGTCGTCTCCTAAGGAAGAGGTTCTAATACATAGTATTGATGATGTTGCTACTTTATTTGGTGTGCCCCTCAATTCTCTCAAGGATATTGATGAATTTACTAAAGATCTTGAAGTGGGTAAATGTGACTTGTGGTTTGAACTAACTAAAGAAACATGCAGTGGGATTACTGATATTATTTAGAATAGGTGGGATACTTTTTTGAATATGCAAAAGATTGCCCCAACTGTTGATGATAATCTGTCTGGTGAGGTTTCGCCTAATGACACTAATGTTCAGTCTGTGGACATCAATACCAAGTCAATATCCTATGCTGGAGATGCGGGTACAAGTGCTAAGGACCAACCTAAAGTTAATTCTAACTTTTGTCACTTGGTGGCTGATCTTGTTTTTGATGGTTTTAACATCTATATTCCCTGTAAAGTTGTCGAAAAGGTTAGTACACGGTTTGAACACACTTTATATGGTTACTTTATTGGAAAGAGAATGGCGTTTCCAGTTGTTGAATACTATGCTACAAAAAACTAGGCGAAACTTAGGCTGAAAAGGTTTATGATGAATACCAAAGGCTTCTTTTTCTTTAAATTTAATTCACGGGCTGGTTTAGAAGCTGTTTTGGAGAGTGGTCCTTGGTTGATATGAAATTTTTGATCATTCTCAAGAAATGGTCGATGGATACTAAAAATTACTTAAAGAAGAATTGACTCTCATTCTGATATGGGTTAAATTACATGATGTTCCTATTTAAGTTTTTAAAGAGGATGGTATTAGTCTAATTGCTACGTTCATTGCCAAACATGTTATGCTTGATTTATACACAAGTTCCATTTGTAATGACTTGTAGAGTAGGAGTAGTTTTGATCGATGCTTAATTGAGGTAAATTCAGAGGCTGATCTTGTGGATGTTGTTACTATTGGTATTCCTTCACTTACTGGATATGGGTTTACCAAAGAAACCATCCGTGTTGAGTATGAATGGAGGCCTCCCAGGTGTGATATATGTAAGATTTTTGGTCATGTTCATGACCATTGCCCTAAAAAGGTGGTGAGTCCTCCTATTGTTACTACTTCTAATGTTGTTACTCCTAATGTTGAGAAGTCAACTGATGGTTTCCAAACGATGGGTAAAAAGAAGAAGAGGAAAGGTAAATCCAAGTCTAATAATGGTGGTTCGGTTAAACAAACTATTAGATATGAGCCAAAGGTGACTACAAGTGCACCAAAGAAGGGAACTACTAATGAGGGTAATGCATCTATATCGTCATCTATGTTGAAGACTACTGGTGCTTCTTCTAAGAAAGATAATATATCCACGTCTAATACTTTTTCTGCCTTAAATGATGATGAAGAAGATGAAGACAAAGTTGTTGAAAATGTGTATGATGAATCAGATAACTTATTTCCTAATACTAAAACCGGTGGAAATTCATCTTTCACGGTTGCTTATGGTTAGCTTGTTCAGTTGAGTCACTTTTTCTAGTTGCAATTAGTTGTCTCTAGAGTTGTAAGTGTTTATGGCATGTCATAAGCACTAGTTTTAGGTGTTTATCAAGCTGATTAGCTTGAGGTTAATGTGGTACTTTAGCCACATTGCATTTGTACTTAACATTTTCGGTTTTAATATACTTTACTGGGGTAACACTTTACCCAAAAAATCCCTTGTTCCTTCAATTAAGTATAATTGAAATTCAGGTCCAAAATCCTCTAGAGTCTTATTCTTTTTGCTTTTTCTAAGCTCAGGTTCTGGTTGTTGAACAACCTCTTCAGTGACCTTTCCATGGACCATTGAACAACCAATGTCTTTAGTTCCATTTACCAGGGACCTCTGACTTGGTAAAGGGACTGATGAGAATCTATTCTCATCAAAGATAGCATCCCTTTATTCAATCATTGAGTTAATTAAAACTAAATCATTAGGTTCAATAACATAGAACCTAAAAGCCTTGGAATGCTCAGCATATCCATCAAAGATGCATTCAATGCCTCTTTCACCCAAAGCTTTTAGCTTTGGATCAGGGAGTCTTACAACTGACCTACAACACCAAACCCTAAGGTAATTCAGGTTTGGTTTTCTTTTAGTCCAGAGTTCATAAGAAGTAATTTTGTTCCTTTATTGGATACCTATTAGCCAATTGCAAGTGTTATATAGTTCACCCAGATCCTTGGACTCAGTCCTGAGTGGTCAACATGAAGTTAACCCATTTTCTTTAGTGCGCTCTATTTTTTCTTTTCAATATACCATTTTGTTATGGTGTTATAGGGGGGTAGCATTTCATGGATAATACCAACAGATTGAAAATACAGAGTATCTATGTATTCACCTCCACTATTAGTCCTAAATCTTTTGATCAAGGACATTTGTTGTAACTCAAGTTCAGTTTTGAATACTTTGAAATTATCTAATGCTTTATCCTTAGTATGTAATAAATAAACATAACACAACCTAGAAGCATCATTAATAAATGTCATAAAGTGTTTTTTATTCCTCAGTGAAGGAGTAGCATACAGATCATATAAATCACTGTGGATCAGCTCCAAAACTTTAGTTTTACGTTTTACATTCTGAAATGGTTTCTTAGTTATTTTGGTCAGCATGCAAGTCTTACACTTTTCAATGTCCATGTCAAAAGCTGGGATTAACCCATCCTTAGACATATCTTGCATCCTCTTAAAGTGGACATGGCCCAGTCTAGCATGCCATAGGATTGAATCATTTAGTTTAGAGGTTGACATGAAGGCTGAACCAATATTATCATTGACAATATTAAGCCTGAACATATGATTACTTAAATAACCAAAACCAATAAACACACCATGTTTGGATAAAACAAATTTATTAGATTCAATCACTTGTTTATAAGCACAATTATTCAAAACACTACTTGAAACCAAATTCTTCCTTATATTAGGAACATGCAAAACATTCAACAAAGAAACAATCTTTCCAGAACTAAACTTACGATCTACACAACCACGTCCAATCACTGTGGACCAGCAACATTGTTACCCTTTGGCTTGTTACTATCCTACGCTCTGAGGGACTCCTCAATGCGCAGATGACTACCCAACTCAACAAGAGTCAACTCCTCCATCAATTGTTTCAAGGTGTGTTTGAAATCTTTCCAAGAATGAGGGAGTTTGTCAATGATACAAGAGACCTTAATAGCCTCATCCATGTTCATTTTATGTTGTGTAAATCTTCCAAGTATACCAAGAAGTTAATTGTATTGTTCCGAATCAGTCATTTTGTAATTGGTGAAATTACTAACAAGGAACTTCTTACTTGAGGCATCCTCGGCCATATATTTGGCCTCAAAGGAATCCCATAGTTTTTTAGAAGATTTAACAATTTGGTAAACATCAAATAAGGAATCAGACATACCATTGAGGATTAAACCTCTGCAGACATATTCATCGTTGTCCCACTTGGCCCTCTTCCTGAGTTGATCCACGGTAGCATCATTACCATCATCAGGAATAGGAGTAGTCAACACATACACCACACTCATGTTGGAGAGCAAGAAGTGCATCTTCTTCTGCCATCTTCTAAAGTCTACCCTTTAAACTTGTCAAGCTTGGCAAGTTTAAAGCCATGTATTTCATAGCAGCAACAGCCATTGATTATCACAAAATAATCTTCTTTGATTGTTGGTTGTTGTGTATCCCAGATTAGGGTGAAGATAATCAATAGCCTAGCTAATTACCAAAGATGGTTACTAGATATCACTTGAAGTCGTGTAATCACTTTCTAAAGAAGATTATTCGACCCTATGCTTGGGTATCACGAATAACTCCTTGGGATAAAACCAAGTGTTGTTCTTGTTTTAGGCACAAATCAAGAACACTGCGTTTCTGTGTGTTTAGGTTTTCTGTGTGTTTTTCCATGCAATTGTGATCCCTATTTATATGGGAAATACTCAACACCTAGTCAATGGAATTAATAAGAGACTAATGGCCATTTAATCTCTTTTATATCCTCCATAATTTAGGAAATTAGTGGTTACATGACTAAATTAAATGTGGTCATTTAATACAGTCAAACATGCCACTTAAATAGGCAAAAGTTGTTACAAACATTTAATGTGGTCAAACCTGCCACTTAAATGTTTGTAACCACCCATTTAATCTAACCACTAAAAGAGTCAGGGAAAATCAGTGACTTGATGGGTGTACACTCCGTACCTCCAAACCTATTTCCAAGTATGACCCGATTCCCACAATTGCACTAAATTTCCAACAATTTTGCATGCTTCTTCAAGAGGTAACACTACATGTGTCAACTAAAAATGCAAATTTACTTATAAATGGATATTTTACTTCTGAAATGACAAGAAATGATACTCATGAAAATTTAAGCCTAAGCATCAGTGATTGTTTTTCCATGTGTTGGAATGGTTGTAGTTGTGTCAGGTTTGGAAACAACACCATTGATAGAAGTGGGTGTGTTGTTTGGACTGGAAATCTTAGCTTTATGGTTAGCCTGTACCGTATTTCTACATGGAAGTACATGATCAGTTTCCAACATCTACTCAGTCAAAGTATTGCAGGTGAGAATTTTGATCAAGAAAGCAGAAAGTAATTATAAAATGGCATTTTATTGGTATTTACTAAAGGTTTTAACGCAGATGACGATGGGAAAAGTTGCTTGGTGTCCGTTCTCTTTTTCAGCCTACGTTGCGGCCACTACAATTTTTAAACAGGTTCTTGCTTAAAAGCTTAAGTGTTAAATACTCGGATAGCAAAATTAGTAAGCAGCGACTTGCATTTTGTGTTACTTCTATCCAAACTGGCCAAGTGCTTATTTCCGGAGTCAATGACGTTAGATATAGTATGAGGCTTTACATATTGTTTTTTACAGCTTTCGTATACTGTTCCTTTTACAGCGTTAAGTGGTGTATGTATTTAGGCTAAATTTGTATTTAAGCATTCCGAACACGATTTATGATATGAAGAAAGTACTTTCGGTTTTGACTATTGTTTCGTTGGTTACCGTTCCATTGCAACTTGAAATGCGTAGCTAAATGTCCTGCAGCGAAGCACGAGCTTACATCCACGTTGAATACAAAGCCACAAAATGATAAATTTGCCCGCACGTGAAAGGCGTGCGAGGCTTCTAAGTAGCCTTGACATCTGTTAGTTGAAATGACAACCGAGGAAGCAAACTGAATGGTGTTTTTATTTTGAAATTATGACCGAAGGTGTTGTTTTTGTACAACCTTAAGGCGAATGGTGTAACTTACTATTTTAATTGTAATAATTTTTAATTTTATACAATGCTTATTGAATGATTTTTGGATAGTAAAAGAAAAAAATAAATTTTCATTAAATGGCCCTATAGTGAACACATATTAACACATATAAGAAAAACCGATTACTCCAATACTTCCTCCGTCCCAATTTAGAGAGAATTACAAAAATGGTCCTTGTGGTTTGGTCAAATTGCACGTTTGGTCCGCCGAGTTTTGAAATTGTAAAAACGTGTGTGTGGCGAAGGTTTAGTTCCACTTTTGGTCCTTTGTCGAACTAAAATGACTAAAATACCCATCTACTATCATTTTTTGAATTTCTCCTTTAATTTTTATTTTTTCTAATATTATAATTTATCATCTTCATAACTTATTCTTCAAATTTATAAACACACATTTATAAACACACCATCATCATCTTCAACATAAAACTAAAACCCCAGCCGCCATTGCCACCCCACCGCCGACCCGCCGTCACGTCTCCCGGCCACATCCACACCTCCACAGCAATCAACTTAATTGGTTTGTTTATAGATTTGTTACGCCGTCGCCGCATTCATCTTCATTCTTGCTGGTCTCGTCCCCGTTTAAATTACGAATATTGTGTTAGCAGGCTTATGTTTGTAGGCTCGGCCTATGTTGGGCTTAGGGTTATCTTTGTATTACTTGTATTTATACTTACACTTTGTATTGTTTTATAATCAATATACACAAAACATTGTATCATCCTACATGGTATCAAGAGGGTTTCTCAGATCCTAAAACAACTCGTTTCCGCTTGTTTGTAACCTTTTCAATCACAGTTTCTGTTTTACCGATTGTTTCTCGGTGGTTTCCCGTTTCTCGACTAAGTTTAGTCGACGTTTCTTGGCTAAGTTTAGCCACTGTTTTACCGATTGCAGTTTCAGTCGGTGTTTTGTTTTGGTTTCTCCCACGCAAACCCCACACACTTGCTACTGTTTCCACTGTTTTTTTTTACAAACCCTAACTACTTTGAGCCCTAAAATCTACAAACCCTAAAAACTACAGAACTTACATACTACCCATTGTTCGACGATCAAACATGACAAACGACAACCCACCCCCCACACCGGCACTTACCTTATCGGATAAACTCATGGCTATGAATCATTTAACCACTTTTGTTCCCGAAAAACTTGATGTCGATGCGATGAATTATTCCTCGTGGGTGTATTACTTTTCCCATCTATGTCATGGTTATGGGATTTTGGATCATCTTGTTGATCCGGTTGCCTCTTCATCCACTACGACTCCTACGGATCCACCACCTAAGGATGCGGAATGGACCAAGATTGATTTCATCATTAGGTCTTGGATATTCTCCACACTTGCTCCATCACTAAGGAAACGTTTAGTTGATCTTAACCCTACCACTGCCAAGGATGCATGGACATATACTGAGGCTATTCTTCAAAACAACAAGCGCCCGCGTGCTATGGCTTTGAAAGCCGAACTATGCAACTTGAAGCTTGGGGATTTATCTATTAACGGGTATTTTCAAAAGATAGAATCTATTGTTTCGGTTCTTAATGGTCTTGGTTCCCCTCTTAGCAATGATGATGTTGTTACTTTCGCGCTTGAGGGTTTACCTTCCACCTATGAAACGATCTCTACCGTTATTGTTAGTCGGGAACCCTTTCCCGATCTCAAAACGGTTAGATCCTTGTTGACTACCCATGAGATGCGCCTAAAGTCTAGGGTTCAAAACCCTCTTGTTGATGCTACCTCCGCTTCTCCCATGGTTTTATTGGCTAAATCCAACACTAGTGCTCGACGTGGTCCTTCTTTGGAAAAAGTAAAAAACCCGTGTTGGAGTTTTGCTAAGGGTTCTTGTCGGTTTGGTGATGCTTGTAAGTATCTTCACAATGGTGTTCACGACAAGTCTACTTTGCTCCCTCGTACCTCGGGTTCGGCTTCAAGTGTGTCGGGTGTGACACGCTCGGATTTGGATATGTTGCAATCCCTGTTGGCTAAGTTTGGGTTAAATACTCCTAATATTTCCACCCCCTCTCCTCCGGTCGCTTATACGGTTTATGTCCCTCCTGGGTTTCAAAGTGTTTCAGCCTAATTATCTGCGCAGCCCACTTATATAGTGGTACTCCGGTTGTTGATCCTATCTTATACCGGAGTTTAGCAGGTTCTCTTCAGTATCTCACATTCACTAGACCTGATATTACGTATGTTGTGCAGCAGGTTTGTCTTTATATGCATGATCCACGGGAGCCTCATTTATCTGCTCTCAAACGGATTTTGCGGTATGTTTAGGGGACTTTGGACTATGGTTTACAGCTATTTTCATCTACTACTGACTCATTGATTGCTTATTCGGATGCTGATTGGGCTGGTTGCCCGACTAGGCGACGGTCTACTTCAAGGTATTGTGTTTTTCTTGGCAACAACTTACTCTCATGGTCCTCTAAGCGTCAATCGACGCTTTCTCGTTCCAGTGCTGAGGCTGAGTATCGTGGTGTTGCCAATGTTGTTGCTGAGACATGTTGGATCCAGAATTTACTTCGTGAGCTTCATACTCCTTTATTTTCCGCCACTATTGTGTATTGTGATAATGTGAGTGCTGTGTACTTGTCTTCTAATCCGGTTCAACATCAGCGTACCAAGCACATAGAGATTGATATTCATTTTGTTCGGGATTTGGTTGCTACTGGGCAGGTTCGCATTTTACATGTTCCTTCTCGGTTTCAGTATGCGGATATCTTCACTAAAGGCTTACCTTCGGCATTATTTGATGAGTTTCGTGACAGTTTGAGTGTTCATTGTACTCCCGCTCCAACTGTGGAGGAGTGTTAGCAGGCTTATGTTTATAGGCTCGGCCCATGTTGGGCTTAAAGTTATCTTTGTATTACTTGTATTTATACTTGACACTTTGTATGGTTTCATAATCAATATACACAAAACATTGTATCATCCTACATATTGGTCTGGCCCCCACTAGTTAGCAGAAGCCGGACACAGTCCCTTCTTAACCACCTGCCATACCCCACCCACCACCAAACCACCGTCACCTAACCACCAGCCATACCCCACCACCGTCAACCTAACCACCAGCCACATACCAAACATCACAATCCACAACCAAGCACCCACTACCGTACCTCACCTCAGCTCAACAAATATCCTTTCAATGTTGTCTAATTAATGGATGCACGAATTTACATTTCGAGTATGATATATGGGTGTGTTGTTTCCTTGAATCTGAGGTAGAGTTAGTTTTCTTGATATACAGATGCACGAACTTAAGTTTCAGGTATGATATATTTCTTGTTCATCATTGTTGTAACAATGAGCTTCCTAATAACATGGCCTTGTTTCTCTATAAAAAAATTGAAGTGGCTCAAGCTTGAATTGGATAAGTCCATTGCTTTAGTTTATAAACTATTGAAACCAAATGTTGTTGGTGATTTTAACTAAAATGAAAAATGAATAGAGCAAGTCCAGTTAGAGATGTATCGGAAGAGGAAATCTAAGGTGATATTTAGGAAAGTGGCCTTTAAGATACACCCAAACCAAAAATATAATGAAAGGGACTTTTGAAAGCTGCTTCAGTAGCAAGCACCATGATTTGTTAAAATGGGTTTTTAAAAATAGTGTTTTTGATTGTTTTTAGTAATGGGCAATGTTTTGAAAACCGGGTCTCTAATCGACCCGGTCGAGTCACCGGGTCACCGGGTTACCGGTTCAACCGGTTCGCCCGCCGGGTCAACCCGGTTTTCAAAAAAAAATTAAAAAATAATAATATTTGCAATAATACAAAAAATTATATATATAAATTATGAATATACCTTATATTTAGCCTAAAAACGATTTACTACCAAATATAACATGTAACTAATAAAATTACGTTGCAAATATATATAAAAAAACTTACTTTATTTATAAAAAAACATGAAAAAACCAAAACCCGGCCGGGTCAAACCGGGTCTCGAGAACCGGGTTGACCCGGGTCACCTTAAACCCGGCGGGTCAAACCGGGTTTCGAAAATATGAAACCCGGTTTAATTTGACCCGTTTTTTTGACCGGAACCGGTTCAACCGGTTGACCCGGCCGGGTCGAACCGGGTTTCAAAACATTGGTAATGGGTTAAAGATGATGAATGATGTGTTTGGAATTTTGATGTCGTTGATGATGAATCATGTGTTTGGATTTTTCTAGTAATGAGTTGAAGATGATGATTTTTTTTGATGTGTTTGTATTTTTTTTAGTTAAAGATGATATGTATATGGTTTAGAACTGGTAAATGATATGAAAATAATAGATTATTTTTATAATAAAAATAAAAAATAAAGTGAAAGTTCAATAAGGTTGAAGACAAGGGTAAAAATTAAAAGGAAAAAAAGAAACAAGAAGACGAGGGTAAATTAGTCATTTTAGTTCGACCACGGACTAAAAGTGGAACCAAACCTTTGTCACACGGACTTTTTTGCAATTTCGAAACTCGGCGGACTAAACATGCAATTTGACCAAACTATAAGGACCATTTTTGCAATTCTCTCCTCAATTTATTAGTCCACTTTTGGCTTTTTGAAGTCTTTCTTTTTAAACTTTGACCTTAACTAATTTTTTTTGTATTATATTACTTGACTCAAAATATATGAATGAATTAAGTTTTAAATGTATTTTCATTTGTATAACTTTCATCAAGTATTATATAACACAAACAAAAATATTTATGATCAAATTTGAAAAATAAAGACTTAAAAAGGTCAAAAGTAGACTAATAAATTACGATGTAGGAAGTGTTTTATAGGTCATAAACAAGAATATATACTTCATGAAAAATCACCCTTTTATTCACTTCTCATAATTTCTGACTTATCTTAGTTAAAACAAGGCCAAAACGCATATTAGTACCTTGAATTTGGCAAAGTGGATCATCTAGTACCTTGAATTTTTAAGGGTGCAGAATAGTACCCTGAACTTGACAAAATAAAATTTCTACTACCCTATATTAATAATTCAACAATTAATTATTTTTTTCTTTGTAAAAATCATTTTAGTAGAGTATTTTGTAATAAATAATTTATAGCAAAACTTTTAGCTAGGCAAATATATATTTTTCCTTAAATCTAATTTTTTATATTTTTTAAAAATTAATATAGTATTTTTGTTGATTATTTAGAATAAAAAGAATGTATATGTAGCATTGATTTCTAAAATATATCTAGCGCGCTACTTTTAATATATCTTCGTATAACATAATTAAATGTTTGTTTCAAATAGTTTTTAGATCAACTTATAACTAACTATATAGGAATTTTGTAATTTTCAATTTAAATACGCATATAAAGAACTAAATAGTCAATATGTTATTGTTTCAAAATTATTTGAAACGAACACTTCAGTATATAATACGAAAATTTATGCATGGAACAATACTTTATAGAAAGTGAATTACCGCACTACTTTTGATACATAGATATTTGTATTATATAATTAAGTGTTCGTTTCAAATAATTTCAAGACAATAACAATTTGACTATTTCTTCATATGCATATATAAATTGAAAATTATAAAACTCCTATATAATTAGTTATAAGTTGATCTAAAAATTATTCGAAACAAACATTTAATAATATAATAGAAAATATATTAAAAGTAGCGCACTAGAAATATTTTAAAAATCAATGCTACATATACATTTTTTTATTCTAAATAAATAATTAAAATACTATATTAATTTTTAAAAGATAAAAAATAATTAAATTTTAGGAAAAAATATATTTGTCTAGCTAAAAGTTTTACTATAAAATATTTATTACAAGATATTATACTAAAATGATTTTTAGAAAGAAAAAAATAAGTAATTGTTGAGTTTATAAGTATATGATAGTAGAAATTATATTTTGTCAAGTTCAGGTACCATTCTGCACCCTTAAAAGTTCAAGGTACTAGATGATCCATTTTGCCAAGTTCGAGGTACTAATATGTGTTTTGACCTTAAAACAATGTCAAAAGCAACACAACAAATATGCAAAGATAACTTATTATGAAGTTACGAATTATAATTAAAAAATAACTCTTCTTTTACAGTAAACTTGATCAACTTTGCAAACATCAATTTGATATATGTCAAAAATCGGTGTCTTAGTGCAATAGGTACATTTAGTGTCTACATTGAAGATGATCTTACATGCTCTCTTATATCTTACGAGTCAAAGATTCGAACTAATTGGTGTATAGGCAACACATTAGTAGCAACAACACACACTTTTATGTTGTTTAGCCACAGACTCAGGCTTGGAAGTTAGGCCATCTGACCTTGTATCAAAATTTTGCTCAAGTGTTTTGAGTAATAAAATTATGTAAAAATCAAGACATCGTGCAACTGCCAGACGTAAAGTTGTGACCTTGAAAACCAGAGAGCGATACTATTTCATCTTTTAGCCCTATTGGTATCTTTGCCGACACCAACTCTAAATTGTGCAAATATGGAAAACTGAAGTTAGTATGATCCAATTGCAACCTTGTACTTCCACAATAACTCGATGAAGACAAAAGAGAGAGGGGAGACAGAGGGAAAACACATTAATCATCACAAAAGCCCACCACATCAGTATCATTGTGGCGCATCATACTTGCTATGTTTAACAACATGGTATCTGGCTCGTCACACATAAAAGAGTGCACTAACTACAAGGGTTTATGTTCTTATACAACATATGGTTTATAAAGTAACATGAAATGGCAAGACCAAGGAAATGTCCAATATAAGAAAAATTATGATATCAAGGGGGCAACGGCAATACATGTTATGTGTGTTGTATGTTAGTGCACCCGTGGTTTGAGCAATTAAGCGGTTGCTGCTACCTCTTAGAAGCTCGAGTGCTGAGTTTATGATGTGGAAGAGGCAATGCTTGAAGAGTTCAGGGACCATACACATTTAGCAATATGCCATAGTTTGTATGCATAATCTAATATTCCCACTAAGAAGATCGTGATATAACAAGATTGGAATATATCATTGCGTCAAAGTATATAAATCAATGTTTTACCTATTCAGAATCATTAGGGAGTGCTATTGCCTTGTCTTTTAAATGACAATCGAGAAAGCTGTGAACGCAGAAACTCCAAGCCCCTCGGAGAACCTATTTTAGCTATCGACCCTGCCTCATTTCCATCCAATCGAATATCAGGATCACGCCAAAATTTGATTACATGGAGACTTTCTTCTTCTGTTGATCTCTGGACAACAATTTTAGAAGCACAACCTTTATCTCTCATTTGAAGACATGTTTTCAACGGATCATTAGCTGCAAGAAATAGCATATATAACTATCCCTTCTCCGATAGGAGGTTGTCCGCAATAGGTAAAATCTTATCAATAACACTCCTCCCATTTTCACCACCAGCCCAAGAAGAAGTAATCCCGACACTACCTACTTCTTCCTCAGGGGTCGGCACATATGGCGGGTTCACCACCATTACATCCACCAATCCTGATAATCTCTTCTCAAGCCCTGCTGCAATGTTAGTGTTTAATAGCTCTGCATGAACTCCATGAGCTTTTAGGTCTCGTAAGTCACTCTACCACTGCCAATTTTCATACAAATTGATGGGTGGTGTTCTAATAACTTTGTCCTGTCCGCTAAAAGTGCATCGACCAAAGCAAACGAATCATCACATGATTCATAAACTTGAGGATGTGAACTAACAAGTCGGATTTGTGCAATTTTGGGGGGCATGTTTTGTGGAAAATCTGCAAAGTAGTTGGAAAAAAATGAAACAGATGAAATAACCACAAGTAACAACCACAAGAAGTAACAACCACAAGAAATAACAAAATGAAGTGCTGTAGCTTATTGTGGAAATAACAAGAAATAACAGGTTAGTTGCATAAAAAGCTATAAAGGGCTTATGTCAGATACATATTTTAAGAAAATCAATTTTGATATATAAGGCTACTTAAGATACTAATCGTCATTCTTGATAGGAGGCAGCCAGTTTCCTTATCCACGGTAGTGTCGTGTTATATAGCCAAAATGGACAGAGGTACCTACATGTTAGCTGTCGTATTACCATAAATGAACGTAGCTGATGGTTCTTATCAAAAGATTTATAATTTAAACCAATTTAGGGGAAAAAGAAAGATGGTTACAAAGTTTGTTTACTTTTCTATATAAATAACCCCTGAAAAACCTTTCCTCATATTTTACTGGATTTTGAAATTTTCTATTGACTTTGCTAAGTCATAACTATTACCGAACTAACAAGATAACCTCCTGCATAATATGTAATTCTAAAATAAGAACGTTACAGACTTCAGCTTAATGGCATACCAAACAAGACTCCATTATTGGAAATTAGGTTTACTAAAGGTATACATTTTACAACTAATCAACAATTCAGCATAAGAAGGATGTCCAAAAGTAATGCGACAAACAGTTGACCATGATAATAGCCGTTGATCCTTTCACTCCATATACATTACATACTCATGAATTAAGTAAGCGTTAATAGGACATTATTTCTCAGTTATTGTGATGAGAAAGTATCCATTGCGTAAAGTCATACCTAAGGACATAAAACGAGATAAGATCATTCAACCCCATTTCCAAACTTATCACTGCCATCATTGTCCTTCTATCTTAAACAATGACAATAGTGACCAAATCAATTGCACTTAGCGTTCATTATATAATGCAACAAGCGAGTTTTGTATTGCTTCTCAAATCTGCTAAGTCCTTTTAATTAATCAGTTGTAACAAACTGCAATGCCTAGACAGTATTTGGGTATGGATAACCAAGTGTATAGGGATTATTTTTATAAAGAAATTAATAATGAGAAACATATGAGCCTCCCTCAAATATAAAACTATATCGATACAATTTATCTACTATATCAGAAATTCAGAAAAAGTTTTATTATCAGATTGCGTAAAAACATAGCATATAATGTTGTGTTATATGAAAGTAAGAAATTGAATTGATACATGTAAATAATGAACACACCGTTGATGTCAGTCTTATTGAAGACGTTCACCGGAAGACAAAACTTTGCCTGGAGAAAATAAACAAGCAAATGAAAACAGATGAAATCGAGGGGGGCAGAGTTACTTTTTCTATTTAAGCTGTGTTTTCGAGTATGATGTAAATAAAAGAAAATGAAAAGAAATTGTGTTTTCAAGTACTAGTAGTTAAGGAGAAAAAAAATAAAAAGTCAATGTAATTTGGTTAATTTTTCAAGTAAATTATTTTCTTTTAAAATAAAGTTGAAAATATTTAGTTCTTAATAATTTACTTTTGAAAACGCAATGTAATTCGGTTGATTTTTGAAATAAAATGTTTTCTTCTAAAATTGAGCTGAAAATATTTAGTTTCTAATACTTTATTTTTTTTTAGTAAAAAACTCAAGAACATAGTGTTAGTTTAACTTTGAAAAACATATTATTTAGGTTTTCAGACCTTCTAAATATATACATGTATTACTTAAGTCATTAGTATGTTGCTGGCTAGTAACATTTTCTTTTCTACTTTGAACATTTTATGCATATACGTTTGTACTTTTTAGATTTGTAGTCATGTAACAACAGCAACAAGTTTACCAACAACAACAACAAAAATGAAAAGCTTCGTTACATCTGTGGTTGAGAAATACCTGGCAACACATCATATATCCACATCAACAAAAACAACTTTACTAACAATGACACCCCATCCTAAGCATAACTACGAAGAGTTTTAGTTTACTAAACTCATGGAGATGATCCATGCTCACAAGCTAGAGCAAGATGAGCAAGGGGAAAAATATCCAGAGGTGTATGCATCGTTGAACAATGCTACGGATATTGAGGTCATGTGCAGATCGGATGTTCTTCGTAAACATCTACATGAAGATTTCGAGGGTGATAATCATAAAGGGGAGAAGACAAAGAAACAAAAGACAACAGGGGAAACATCGTCTGCACAGACACAAACTGAAACAACCACAACCACAAGACAAACAACGAAAACACTCAAATGATGAAGGGGATAAAAGAAACAAGGGTAAAGATGTTGCAATGGAAGATGTTGAAGAACGGGGTGATCATAGTATGGGAGAAAGTGTTAGGGATTCTCATGAGGAGAAATGAGTATTCATTGGACCTCTCACTAATCTGAATCAGGAATTGAATGAGTACAGGAACTTCGACTTGGCCTATATGAAGAGAGGAGATCCAAGTCTAATTCCATCAATCTTTACAGTCTTACCAATCACCTTAACAAGGGCATTCTTGGAAGAATGTGACTTCAGTGATCGCTTCAAGAATAATTGTTGGTGTTTTTAAATATAAATCATATATATAAATAATAATGGCAGAGGAAAAGGTCACCAAACATGGATCTATAGCGTGATCAATCGTAAACAAAAAGTAAATATATACCTTTGTAGTGTGAACTGCACGGACTGAACGGAGACTTTCTTCTTCAACCCAATAAAGCCACACGAAAAACCCTAGTGATCAAAGTAGATCACCTTTATGCTCGTACACGTTACACGTCCTCGTATACCAAATCGATGCTAGTAGAATAACCCGAATCGCATTATCTAGTCTTGATCTACAATGGAAGAAGACTAGGGGATCAAAATCAAAACCCTAGGTTGGGTTGTTTGGTTCGGTCGGTTCTACAAGAGAGGAGGGGGAGGAAATTTTTTGTGATATATCAAATGTGATACTGATGAGAGATAACTAAATCCAATCCTTTTAAGCTAATCACCATTTGCACTTAAGTCCCTAGACTTAAAATCCTTCTCCTCTTGGAACCCCTTTGGGCCATAGGAATGGACTAGCCAAATTGACTAGCCATTTTCTGGAGTATAATGCTAATTTACTAAGTCTAATTTACTTAATTAGTAGCCCATGCTTGATCTCGTTAAACGTAGGTTATATATAACGTAAATACAATATATACGTTATATACATGGTACCTCTGTGTATAAGTGTGTGACCCCGTATGCTCATATATTTCTATTCATATCATTATTTATTATGATATGAGCATTTCCCAACAGCTCTTACTTGCGAACGTCATAATAACAAATAATTATACAAGCAAAGGTTAACATCTAGCAACAAGCCAATGCCCCTAGAAACATATGAGGATAGTGTAGGTCCTTGGTCTTTGATCTATATAGCCTTTGTAAGACAATAGCTAACTTGAATAAATCCAAATCAACTATGTGAAAGACACTGACAATGAATATCAAGTGTTAATGCGGAATCTTAACACAAGAATTAAGAAGAACAATAATACTAATTTTGCTATTGATTTCT
>BQNB010104797.1:0-23738 GCA_026074375.1 Tanacetum coccineum
TTGTTTCGTTTTCTGGTTGTATGCTTATAGCTAAGTTATCACGTTTGTGGTGTGTCACACTCGTGTAGTGGTAGTTCAAGTTTAGGGCTTGAGGTTAATGTGGTACTCAGCTACATTCCATTGTACTTAATGTTTTTGTGATTAATACATCTTTACCGGGGTAACCCTTTACAAAAAAAAAACAAAAACAATAGATGTATAGATAACAAATTATTACATTACATATGATGTTTGTCTATTAAGCATAGCAGATTAATTGTTTTTAAGTGCGAAACTGTTGTTGATCTTTATATTTTAACGAGGTTTGCGAACCCGCGCTTCGTCGCGGGGTGTTTGCGTACTGTGTCGTTTTACGATTATTGCGAGGTTTACGTTAAGGACTAACTTTGCAACCGACGAATAACCTGAGGGACTATTCTCGTAACTTGATAACCCCAAGGATAATTCACGAACATGAAGGACAAATTACGTAAAATTTGTGTTGGACTAATTTTTTTTATTTGATTAAAGTTTAAAAAAAATTAAAGGTCGTTACATAACGACCGTTACTACTGTTCATACCACTGTTCATCATCTCTCGTGCTACTGTTCATTGATTTTTTTACCTTTTTATTTTTTTTCTCGAAGCTCTTAATGATTGTTAAATGCACTAACGCCCCCAATAATCGATAGTAGACATGTCTCAACATAGTCTTTCAATTCTAAATTTCAATAAATCTAACTTACGGAAATTCGGCAAAGTAATAAAACTTGCGACAATCAATTAATTTATCTGCTATTTGTTTGTAACAGGGACGAAACCAGGGCGAGAAGTGACCGGGTGCACTTGGAATAAACTATACAATACTACAAACATAAATTTTAAAGACCGAGTGCATTTAAAAAAAATCGATGTCTTTTAACAAAATTAACACTACGACACAAATATCTATGGATGTCCCGAGACCCTCCAGGACATCCCCTGATTTCGTCCCTGGTTTGTAAAGACTAACTACTCTAACAACATGTGTCACGTGACACATGTTAACAAACAAATATCATACAAAATAAAATTTATTCATAATTATGAGACATGTTAACAAACAAATATCATACAAAATAACTTTGTTTCATAATGATTAGATAATATGGGTTCATGAAATGAGATCTTTATAAGACATTATCATCTCAAAAAATAAATGGGTGAATCCTAGCCATTCATTTTCCCATCAAACAAAAAACCCTCATATTTCACCTTTGTTTAAAACAACATATCTTGCAAACGATAAATCGTCAAATAACGAAAAATACACCATCGCGACGAGAATATTTTTATATTTGAGTAGACGGGCACTTTGATATATTTTCGACGATTTCTTAATGTTAAAATTTTCAATCAGAAAAATTACACGTGTGATTTTACATTGAAAAGCTAATTCTTTTGAAAACCACATTTATGGATCTAGGTGTCATAACACTACTGTTCATAACACATTGGACTCTTTTTGAGTAGCTCTACCGTCTCAGGTTAAAGAAAAATAAAGGTATCAAACGCAAAAAATAAATAAAAAAATCACGTGTAATTTCATAAATCACATGTGATTTCACAAAATCACATGTGATTTTTAAAATAATGACAAAAATATTTGTTTCTTTCGATAGACGATCATTTTCATATACTCTCGACGATTTTTTAATGCTGAAACTTCCGCCCAAAGAAATTACACGTGATTTGTAAAATCATTTGTGATTTGTTGTTTTAAAGTTCACGTGTAATTTCATAAATCGCATGTGATTTTACATATTCACATGTGATATCACATATTTATATGTGATTTTTAAAGTAACAAATCACGTGTGGTTTCATAAATTCACAATTCGCATGTGATTTCGCAAGTTTACGTGTGATTTTTAAAGTAATAAATCACATACGATTTTTCGAATCACATGTGATATTTCTGTGCGAAAATTTTAAAATAAAAAATTCGTCGAAATTATATAAAAGTGTCTATCTATAGAAAGATCATTTAATTCTCATCGCGATGGTAAAATTAAATTGGCGTACAAATTAACGAATTGGAAGATATTGTAATTTTAAAAAATATGATGAAAGTGAGTTTTTTAATTAAATTAAAAGATGAATTAATCTAAATCATTAGATGGAAATAAGATGAATGGTTGAGATGAAGGGATTTGTTCTTTAACTTGATAGTGTTTTACATGGATCTTTTGTCACGGGTACATTGTATAAAACTTTTGTAGAAAACACTTTATCAGTCTCAATATAAATGTTCATTTTTAAAGTGCATAAAGTTTTAAGAAATCTCACTAACTACATCTTATTTACATATGAAATACTACATTCGTCGTAAAATTATTATCAAGATACAAAAATCACACGGTTTAATAAAAGTGAGACCACTATGTTTTTTAACCAATCAAATAAATTATTCTCGCTAAAGTCTTTTTTATTGGTTAAAATGAAAATTGAACATTTATTTTAAGATCTTAAAAAAAATTATGGACTATCATTTTGAGACGGACGATTATCATCCTTACTGATGAGTAAAATTGTTTTAAATAATTATTTGCCAAATTTTAAATTTATAAAACTCGTCTACCGATACACGTATTAACGGGCAAAGAACCCGGTTGTATGTAGTGCAGTAGTTGTTAAATCCGAGGTCGTCCCAAGAGCTAAGGGCACTAGTTCTAATTTGATTTCTGTCACGTTTGGAAAATGGTTTTAAGATTAATTTTGAAAACTTAAGAAAAGTAAATGTAGAAAAGTAAATTGATAGAAGAAATCAGGGAAAAAGGTGCGCTAGCCTAGCCATTTCACTACTACTGCTATGATTACGTTTTCCTGTGCAGGGTTCACTTACAAGTTTCATTGGTGGATCTAATATCGACAGACCCGAATTGGCATTTGAGGTTTGTCTTATACTTACTCTGCGATCCCAATTCTCCTAGGATTACACGCGCAGGGCATCCAAGTTTGTAGTGGTTAATCCCCAACTATCGTTAAGACCAATTCTATAACCTATACAGATTATTAACCCTCTCTGAAAGAGTTCTTGTGCTTTTTAAGTGTTTAATGCGACCAAGGCGGTAATATGATTAATTCCTACACTAGGGATATGTCCCAAACTACCCTAGTACCACACTAATCCCATATTCAACCGATAAGTCTAATAACAGAACTAATAAGATCCAAGCCACCCTCTACACTACCAAAACCCAAGGATCAATGAAAGGCTATAAGGATATCCAATAAAACCGTAATTAAATAGGAAATAACAATCATAACAATAGTAAATACATGGCTAGGCCAGCACTAAGAGTGCTTAGCCACTCATAGCAACAGTAAGACAAGAAGTAAATGAAGAAATCTTAGATTGATAATTCATAATTCTTACAAACCGAGTTTTTGAATGATTAATGCTAAAATGAAGTACAGTGATCCTCCCTTGGACTTCTGGTGGAATGCTTCGTCTTCTAGAGGCCTTGTTCGCCTCTTGGTACTGTAGGGTGAAGAGGTGAAGTGAGTGATGCCAAATGAGCCGAGTTAGGGCTCTATTTATAAGTATCAAAGATGTTACGACGTAACAGTTATGAACACATTACGCCATAACAATGCTGATGTAGTTTCCATTCTCCAGGCTTAATTGATGTTATGGCGTAACCGTATCGCCATGGTTATGTCGTAATGCTGACTCAGATACTTAATCTTCTATTATATTATATGTTACGGCGTAAAGGGGATGGAGAGGTTACGTCGTAACAACTGATGCTGAGTCATTTCTTCGTTAATCTTGATTACGACGTAACTCCTTCGTGGAGGTTACGCCGTAAAAGCCTTGAGTGTCATCACTTTTTGAATTCCACGTCAAAATCTCACGTCTTTTGCTCAAATGCTTGCTTGCTCCTGAAAACTAAATATAGGCAATTAAGTAGTGTTTTCAGACATTTATAACATATTTACAAGCATTTTCGTAGGGAATTCGATAGTAAAAAGTATTAATTATTTGATGTTATCAAATATCCCCCCACTTGACTTCTACTTGCCCTCAAGTAGAACCGTTTAGAATAAATGAGTAATCAGTTTAAAGATTCTAAAGAATATGCCTACCATTTGGAAGAATCGCAAAACTACCACGGTGAATCAACTATTTGGAAAAGCAGGACAGGAGTGATATAAGATGATCAAAGCTTATGCTCTTGTTTTCTATGGTCCCCAGAGAAATCCGAATGAACCTCCAAGGTATCTGTACAACAAGGATTTATTTTGAAGTATGGGAATTCTGAGGAGAGGAAGTATGTGCTTTCACTTCACAAGATACACGCTGTTCCATTTCCTGAAGAAGATTTGAAAGAAAAGATGAATCATTAGGTAAGAAGAGAATTCAAGACTAAATTTACAACCGGATAAAGGACAAGCACAGTTCTTGGTCAATCCAACACCCCCTCCCCCCCCCAGCCCACCACCCCCCCCCCCTCACCCCCCCCACCCTCCCTCACATGGCATCAAATAATGTACAAGACAACTCACATAGTGCTTAGAGATAATCTAGAAGAACTATCTATATGTCTCTATTCACTGGATTATATGAAGCTGGTCAAGTTACTAGCTGAACCAAACACTATGCTTAATTTTATGGAACAAATTATTATGATAAGAGAAAATAACAAACCATATAGCTTTTCTGAGGCTGACTTCAAGTATCTGAACAAGAATGATATTAAAGATATGTACTACGTTTCCTAAACAAGAAAGTTAACTACCGTAAGAATAAGTTGCTAAATTCGTTAATGACATTCATCATGAGCTGTGTAATCTAGGAGAGGGTTCATGAGTTTTAACTCATGAATAGGAAAGCTCATCAAATCTAAGATCTAATATGCCATGGTATTGAAGGTGATGATCCTTTACTACTCTTGTAGATTGACGAAATACATGTTTAATTTACTTAAACAACATATAAGAGAAAAGGGTTATGGATTTGGTTGAGATTGTAAAGTGTTGTGATGCTACGCTGGAGAGAGTTTTGAAGGAAGTTAAGATGAAGATCTTTGAGACTGAGTTTCTAAAGAAGGCTCCACTGCTGGGTGAATTAGACCTTAATAAAATGAAAGCATTATAAAAGAGAAATAACAAAGCGTCTAAGACATCGTAAGCAGATGAGAAGGTGGGAGTCATTCGTGAATGAAAGACCAATTCTACCGACGATGAGGCGTAAGTAATAATCTACCCTTAAGGAGAGATGGTTAGGAATAGAAAAGTGTTTATTATTAACAATGAATTGATCTTGTAATAAATAGTATTTTAGTTTATATGTATAATGTAATAAGTCAAGCTTGATCAAACTTAAGTAAATGTTGACAAAGTAAGACCAAGTAGGTAGGTAGGACAAGTAATATAAATACCTCATTAGTGTAGAGATTTCGAGTTATTGATTTTTATTCTCCCTCCCTTCCCCCCATTCTTTTTCCTTTCTTAATAAAAATTGAAAATGTGTAAAAATACTCTCTAGCATCATCTCTCTAATCCTTAACCGATCCTATTGATATCCAATGCAAATATGACGTATAACAAATCTCTAGAAAATCCCGCACATTATCCGTTTTCAAAGTATTTTCGCTCGATTTATATCTTGTCTAAAACACACTAAGTATCTTACCATAGTCTAGTTACAATTTATATTCATTATTAGATTTATTACTATTATTTTTAAGTTACCAAATTTAATAAACCCTATCTTGCTTACTTAATAATATTTTAGAAAGTATCCGACGCACATAGAAAATATATAAGTGATACTATAATATTTTGTTAAGGATTTTATAGCTCAGACTCAAAAACGCCTAAAAACCTCTTTTTAAGTCAAACAACTCATATTTTTCAAGCAGAAAGTCTATAAAATTTCGAGATTTTAGTCAGTTTTTACAAGGGCGTAACTCCTTCATTATAAAGATTCACGGAATGGTCAAAAGCTACGTTTCAAGAAAAAATCACGATCTACAAGTTTTCTCTTATAAGTATTACCCGACTCGACTGAAAATGGCTGTCAAAAATCGAAACGTAAGCTGGAACAGCTTTGTCGGATATTTTCAGTTTTTGGCTTTGGATAAGATTAACTTAGTTCTTATCGAACTTCATTTTGGATCGCAACTCACTCGTTTTAAGTCCGTTTTTTGACGATCCGTTTATATCATCACGTCCGTTGCGTTATCTTGTGAACCTGTACTAAATCATTGTTAACATCTTTTTGACTTTTTAAAGTGGATTCAACTAGTTTTATTTCATAGAAAATTCGGACAAACAAGTTTTTTTACCATAGAGTACTACGCTTATATTTTAGGCCGCAGCATAACAACTTCCTTTTCTAGCTTATCCTTCCACCGATTGTTCTACTAAAACTAAATAACTTTCAAGTACTACTTATGTCCCCTTCCAATGATTGGGTTACAATCAACACTAGAGAGAAAAAACACACTTTTAATCACACTAAATCTATTCTGAACCTAGAAAGCTACACAATAATATATCTAGATTAAGTTACAATACCGTAACCATGTTGTATAACCCATATTTATTTTGTTAGGCTTTTTATTAAATAGGCCTTTTACAAAACATTGGCGTGGATGAGGATGTGTGTGCATAAATGAGAATAGGTGTAAATATCTAAAGTTTGAGAGTTTCTTACTAAAGAAAAGAGAGAAAAAGATATATTAATAGATATCCCGAAAACGATCTTGTAGATCTAACCGAATATTTACCATAAAATAGAATCACGTAGCTTATAAGATGTGATGACACTAATATTGAGCATTCACAAGAATAATAGAATTACACAACAAGAGGTGTGTTGTGTGTGTTTTCGACCCGACCCTCATCGAAGAAGAGAGAAATGGAGGTTTTGTGTTGAGTATGTGTAGTTTGTGTGTGAGTATAGAGAGATAGTGGTTAATGGATGTAGTGATTATGGCTAACATTTAAGCAAAAATGGGAAGAATCCTAGGATGCTAGGAGCTATCTAGGAGACAAGGTGAGAAAATGATGGTATAGGTCTTGTACATGGGACGACTTTATACAGATAAAAAAAATAATAGATGAATGGTCGTGTGCTTGTGTACCGGTGTGGCCGAACCTCAAGGAAAAGAGGGATCCACAAAGAGCTCTCTCATTTTCAACTTTGAATTTTTACAAATAATATCTCGTTATTATGGGTGATTAAAGGTAACACAATTCATGCACTGTATGGTCAGTGAACTAGTTCAGAAGTATTTTTTAGTTAACACATACAAATTTAAAAACCAGACGGATCACAATAAATTATTTCCGTGAAAGTTTTTAAGCCCCCCCGTTCACGTTACGAGTATAGACTATGGTCTTATTCAACAAACACTTAGGAACGCATCCCGCAGATTTATCTCCGAGATAAGTTGCTCCCACATCGAAGTTCGTCTTTTGCTTCTCAAGATTATAAAAAAACGTCTGCGAACTTAAGGACTCTAAATTTACCGGTTTTAGACTCGCTTAAAAATTAGATATAATACTCTCACGAAACCAATAAATAGCTCAAATATTTTCGATATAATTTAAATCTGGAACCATCCGATAGTTTGCTAAATGATGCTTCCCTATTTTTTTTAAAAAAAGTTGTTCAAAATTCCAACTATTTCTACTTGATTATTATGAATTTGATATAATATTGGTCACCCAAGCTCAATGATTTTTGAAGCAGAACGAATGTTAGTTACTGTAGAGAAGAGATTCTAGCAGTTTTATAAAGAGATTGCGTACAGAAGCGGTTCATCGACTTTGGGTTTTAATCCCAAAAAGTCCCACCATCAATTCGAAGACACACAAAAGCATTTAGAGTGCAAAAGCTACGCAAGATAGTAGCTTTAGGTACTAAAAATGGCTATTACGCCAATATGGTGCCTTCTCCTATCCTTTTAGCAACAGTCGCTAAGATGTTGATAAGGATACCAGCTATTATAATCTTTCTATATGTCCTCGGAATTAGACCAACAGGATTTCAAACTCTTTAGCTGGGGAAGTCTAAGAAGACTAGTTGGCTCAATAGGAATATAGAATTCTCACAACTAGATAATATTAGACACTCGTACATGCTCACACTTACAGCAAATTTATTAAGCACACGAACTGAGCAAAGAAATATACGTGCAGTTAGCCTTTGCTTTAAGTATTTGAAAGAATAAAGACTAGCTTTTTTAGTCTTCTTTGATAGCCGTGTTCCTATCCTAACAGTTTTGTGGATAATGGCGGGTTTACTATTATGTCTCAAACCGTTCCTGTGATTCTCTTATTCAGTCAGACGCCGCAACAAGTGGATGGTGAACTGAGTCTGTTATGCTCCTGATAATGTTTCGTATTTATGGGATTGTTCTTTGGGCTTAGTCGATGGTAAAGGTTGTTTACAAGAACTTACTAAAGTAACAACTGTACTCAACTGTGTAGAACCGAGTTGCACATGCCCGAAAGCGATGTTTCTAAGGTCTAATGTTCGCATAATTGCTCAAGTAATGTGTTATAATTCCCAATTGTACACTAAATGGTTTCTAGCGTGTACCTCAAACTTCATGCAGCGGAAAGCGAACTGTACTCATATCTGGTGACTGTTGTATCTATGAGCACCTACATTTCCGAATAGCAATTAAATTGACACAGCGCAGTGTTAGTAAATTCATTACTATTTCTTATCAAGTTCATGACATTCTTACAAGCTCGAGTACTAGTTTGGTCATTAATAGTCGTCCGTCAGACATTTTGTCTAGTTCCTATAGGGAATTTATGTTAGTAGTCGACGATTTGGACGGTCTTTACGATAGTTGGCTTGACTTGTCGAGCAAGTCAAGTCACTGGTACGTTCATCTTACATTGGGATATTCCTACCTACATTCGTTGTATGGTATATTTAAGATTATTCAAAGTTTTAAATTTATATTTTTGGCCCGACTAATACCAAAAAATCAGCTCAGCTTTAACGGACATAATGTACCCGATCACGCAGGTAGATTGTTTCGTGGTAACGTAGGGCGATATCTCGAATTCGAAACACTTGAAGACGAGGTTAAATCTATCAATTTAATATATCTTGGTTAATATCTAATCTATGTTTTATTCTATTTCTATTTATTCTAAACCTATGGTAAAACCTATGTCTGTCTAAATTCTTAATTCTAACGATGAAGCTCAGGGGAGTGTTTTCCAGACTGAGAGGACTGGACGGTTTGGTCCGCGTGATACAGTCATGTTCAAGGCAACTTTTACCACGCAAGCTAGTTACAAAAGTAGTCAAAAGATCAGGCGCGAAACCTTTATATAAGAAAAACTCTATTATTATACGCCATTTAGTTAACTCTGCATTAGAACGCGTTGGCGCTTGAGGGTTCTATTTAGTGCATATGATTTCTTCTCTCGAAGGTCGGCATAGAGAGGCGACAGGGGATTAGAGATGTTGGGTACGGGATTAGGGATACTTGGGTAGATCCGGCAGAGGCAGTTCCAGAGATAGCACCTATGACCGTGGGAGAGGTCAACACTAGAGTCGTAGGACTTGCTGAGCTCCATGAGCGGGATACACAGGACTTGTATGCCCTACTAGAGGATGCTCAGGATGGTAGGTCTCGTATATCACAGCGAGTCGAGATGAACTCGCAGCGGGTCGACTTACTTATGGGGGATAGGATGACTCTCCAGGAGACAGTATGGATGGTGGAGGAGGAGGCCTATGCTTCCCGCGAGGCTTGGGCTCATTCGATAGGATTGAGTCAGGCGACTCATCAGGAGCTTCAGACCCATCGTGATCATGTGTATGCACATGAGACCTATCTACAGGCACACCAGACACAGCTACAGCTGCAGAGTACTCTCATTCAGACACAGCACCAGGTACACGAGACTCGCTTTCATATGCAGCAGACTGAGTTAGCAGCGCTTCGAGAGACTGATCGTAGGCGCCAGGACCAGATGGTAGAGACTCTCCGAGTCATCAGAGATATGAGGCGAGAGATGAGTGACATGCAGGCTGAGTTGTTAGCACTGCGAGAGCAGCAGAGGAGAGCTAGACAGCCAGGACCAGAGGCTAGGATTCCAGATCACCAGGAGGCTTCTGGGGACGCCGATAGTCACATTTAGTGATTTATGTTATTGTATCTTGCTAGGTCATTGTACAGGCATGCTAAGTATTAGGGGTTTTCCCCGCTAGCATAGCCTTAGATCTTTTGTATTGTACTATGTGTATTCAGACGACTATTTCATGTAAAATTTTCAAAGTTATGAATGAAATGGATGTGTTACTTTGTACTATATACCTCTCTTGTGTTGATTATCTCATCTATATATTATTGTATTCAGTCATATAACCTCATGTTTTGTCTTTTGTGATCTAGACAAATCATGGCACCTACAACCAGAGGAGGACCAAATACCCCTGTCAATGACACCAACCCAAACAACATGACCCCCGAATCCATCCAAGCAATGATCGACCAAGCTCTCTTGCGAAACTCCACCAATGGGGATGGAAGCCACAGTTCGCACGGGGATAACCGAAGGAACGTGCAAACTGCGCGTCCTTGTTTTTACGCTGATTTCATGAAGTGCCAACCTTTGAACTTCAAAGGGGCTGAAGGCGTGGTCGGTTTAACTCGATGGATTGAAAAGATGGAGTCAGTTTTCAATATCAGTGGTTGTGCCGTTGAGAATCAAGTTAAGTTTGCCACCTGCACTCTGTTAGGTGCTGCTTTGACTTGGTGGAATGGTCAGATAAGAACCTTAGGTCCAGAGGCATATGCCATGACTTGGGAAGTACTCAAGAAAAAGATGACGGACAAGTATTGTCCGCAGGGTGAAATCAAGAAACTGGAAATCGAGCTGTGGAACCTAAAAGTCAAGGGAAACGACGTTCCAGCATACACTGAACGTTTCCAAGAGTTAACCCTGATATGTACCAAGTTTGTTGCCAATGAAACCGAGAAGGTTGACAAGTACCTCAGTGGACTTCCTGACAACATTTATGGGAACGTCAAAGCTGCCAAACCCAAGACATTGGATGAGACTATTGAGTTGGCCAATGACCTGATGGACCGGAAACTCCTCACCTACGCGGAAAGGCAATCTGACAACAAAAGGAGGGCTGATGATTCATCCAGAAACAACCATGGTCACCAACAACAACCCTTCAAAAGGCAGAATGTCGCCAAAGTCTACAACATGGGGACAGGCGAAAGGAAGCCTTATGGGGGATCCCTACCCAAGTGTAACAAGTGTCATCTCCACCACAATGGCCCGTGCACCCAGAGGTGCCACAAGTGCAACAAGATAGGACACTTTGCTCGCGATTGCAGAAATACTGGCAACGCAAATGTTGCTAACACTCAGAAGGGCAATGGGGCAACTCCCAAAGGAAATGGTTGTTTTGAGTGTGGAGCACCAGGACACTTCAAGAGAGATTGTCCAAAACTGAAGAATAAAAATGGAGGAAATGGGAATGCACAAGGATGGGTTTATGCAGTTGGGAATGCAGAAAAGAGGGGAAATGCACCAGGAAACCCTGATGCGAATGTCGTCACTGGTACGTTCCTCTTAAATAACCACTATGCATCTATCTTATTCGACACTGGTGCCGATAGAAGTTTTATATCCACTGCATTTAGTTCCTTGATAAACATCGCCCCAACTTCATTAGAAAACTGTTATGATGTCGAATTAGCCGATGGGAAATTAGTCAAGATAGACACAATTATACGAGGTTGCACCTTAAAATTTTTAGGTCATCCGTTCAACATAGATCTAATGCCCGTAGAATTGGGTAGTTTCGATGTCATTATCGGTATGGACTGGTTAAGAAGATATCACGCCGTGATCGTATGCGATGAGAAGCTTGTTCAAATTCCCTACGGGAATGAAACTTTGACTTTTTGCGGAAACGAAAGTAGCAACGGGAGAGAGTCCCGGTTGGCAGTTATCTCATATTCAAAAGCTCAAGAGTACATGGCCAAGGGATGCCAGGTCTTTTTAGCACAGATATCCGCCAAGAAAGAGGAGGACAAGTCGGAAAGGAAACAGATAGAGGACGTGCCAATCGTCCGAGATTTTCCAGAAGTGTTTCCCGAGGACTTGCCAGGTCTTCCCCCAGCTCGACCAGTAGAATTTCAAATCGACTTAGTTCCAGGAGCTGCACCCGTAGCTCGAGCACCATATCGATTGGCCCCATCCGAAATGAAGGAACTATCAGAACAATTACAAGAACTTTCTGACAAGGGATTCATAAGGCCTAGTTCCTCTTGGGAGCCCGGTCTTATTTGTCAAAAAGAGGACCGGTTCGTTCAGGGATTCGTGCATCGACTACCGCGAGTTTAACAAAACTGACAAGTAAGAATGTTTTCTTCCCCGAGGATCGACGATTTGTTTGATCAACTTCAAGGATCCAGTATTTATTCGAAGATAGATCTGAGATCCGGATATCACCAGCTTAGAGTGCGAGATCAAGACATTCCAAAGACGGCATTTCGAACTCGGTATGGCCATTACGAGTTCCAGGTCATGCCATTCGGACTGACAAACGCACCTGCGGTATTCATGGACCTCATGAACCGAGTGTGCAAACCATACTTGGATAAGTTCGTAATCGTCTTCATCGATGACATACTTATTTATTCAAAGGACGAAAGGGAGCATGAAGAACACCTTAAAGCAATTTTGGAATTGCTTAAGGAGGAGAAGTTGTACGCAAAGTTTTCAAAATGTGAATTTTGGATTCCGAAGGTACAATTTCTCGGACATGTCATTGATAGTAGAGGCATACATGTGGACCCGGGCCTATGATAGAGTCTTTTTTTTTTTTTTTTTTTATATCAAAAAGGATTGGGCATCTCCCAAGACACCAACGGAGATCTGCCAATTTCTAGGTCTTGCTGGTTACTGTCGAAGGTTCATTGAAGGATTTTCGAAGATCGTAGACAATGACTCACTTACTCAGAAAGGAATCAAGTTCGATTGGGGAGAAAAGGAAGAGAACGCTTTCAATTGATAAAGCAGAAGCTGTGCAGTGCCCCCAATTCTGGCTTTACCTGAAGGGAGCGAAGACTTTGTGGTATACTGTGATGCGTCACACAAAGGCTTAGGTGCGGTGTTAATGCAGAGAGAGAAGGTGATTGCTACGCTTTCGACAGTTAAAAAGTTCACGAGAAGAACTTACACCACACCCCGAATAGGGAGCTCTCGCGATCCGACGTGTTCCTGCTCCCTCACTCAGCACTCACTCGGAGCCTAACAATCTGGGACCCAGAATAACCGTACTCTCCACCCGACCAATAAAAGCCAGAACCATTCACCGCATCAGAAGGAGCTTCAACCCATGATTGGCACCACAGCCGTTAGGCATAGAATTAAGATAGCTCCGAATAGTTGATCATTCGAATAACATCCGCGGCCGCAATCCAAAGTACCGCTCGCGCCCGACCGCGTCTTGTAGCAACACGCTCAAATAACGGATCTGAGCACTTCGCGGGTTCGCGCCCCTCCTGGTTACTGCACCCCCAATGTTCTCGGGCCCCATCCCCAAACGACCATTAATACGACGCTCAGAACCTCAGCCCAGGAAAACCAGATGCAATATGTTCAAATGCACGGACGTAGGAGGTATGATAGAAGGGGATACTCACCGAAGGGATATACCCAAGGAAAGATTGGAACCGCGTGCCGATGGAACACTATGTTTACACAGCAGGAGTTGGATACCTTGCTATGGAGACTTAAGATCCGTGATTATGCACGAATCCCACAAGTCGAAATATTCTATCCATCCCGGTTCCGAAAAGATGTACCAAGATGTGAAGAAATTATATTGGTGGCCAAACATGAAGGCTGACATCGCCACGTATGTTAGCAAATGCCTGACATGTGCAAGGGTCAAGGCCGAACATCAAAGGCCATCGGGATTGCTAGTACAACCAGAGATACCCGAGTGGAAGTGGGATAATATCACGATGGATTTTATCACCAAACTTCCTAGGTCGTCACAAGGTTTCGACACCATCTGGGTGATTGTGGATCGACTTACAAAATCTGCTCACTTCTTGCCAATAAGGGAGAATGATCCATTGGACAAGTTGGCAAGGTTGTACCTGAACAGGATAGTGGCAAGACACGGGATACCTGCCTCAATTATCTGTGATCGTGACGGAAGATTCACTTCAAATTTCTGGAGATCATTTCAGAAAGCTTTGGGTACAGATATTAGTATGAGCACTGCGTATCATCCAGAAACTGACGGCCAGAGCGAGAGAACCATTCAAACTCTCGAGGACATGCTACGTGCTTGCGTGATCGATTTTGGCAAAGGCTGGGTTAAGCATTTGCCATTGGCCGAGTTTTCATACAACAACAGTTATCACGCTAGCATAAAGGCCGCCCCTTATGAGGCACTGTATGGTCGAAAATGTCGATCACCGGTGTGCTGGGCCGAGGTTGGGGAAGCCCAACTGACTGGTCCGGAATTGATCCAAGAAACAACGGAAAAGATCGTCCTGATCAAGCAAAGGATGCAAGCTGCTCAGGATCGACAAAAGAGCTACGCCGATCGGAAGCGAAAGCCGATGGAGTTCGAGGTTGGGGACAGAGTTATGCTCAAGGTCTCACCTTGGAAAGGGGTCGTACGATTCGGTAAGCGGGGCAAGCTGAACCCGAGATATGTCGGACCTTTCAAGGTGTTAGCAAAAGTGGGGAAAGTTGCCTACAGGCTGGAACTTCCTCAAGAGTTGAGCAGAGTTCACCATACTTTCCATGTGTCTAATCTGAAGAAATGTTACGCTGACGAACCTTTAGTCATGCCGTTAGAAGGAATTCATGTTGACGATAAGCTCCAGTTTGTGGAAGAGCCCGTTGAAATCATGGAACGGGAGATCAAACGATTGAAGCGAAGCCGGATACCATTGGTCAAGGTTCGCTGGAACTCTAGGCGGGGCCCTGAGTTCACCTGGGAACGTGAAGATTCGTTTAAACAAAAATACCCACAGCTTTTCACAAACCGGGCTTCGTCATCTGCTACAAGGTCTTAAGCTTTGAGGACAAAGCTCTTTTAACGGGTGGAGACTGTAACATTTCTCAATTTCAGGTCATTTTACGACTCCTATTATTAGTCACTGTTCATTTTAGTCCGATACGCGTTTACTTTTAATTTTGCTTTTGAGCTAAATCGCGTAGACTAGAAATAATCTTTTAATGTAAACGGTCATCAAATAAATTAAGGTTTACATCCACCAAGTAAGAAATAATTATCAAGAGGATGATTATGTACTTTGCGTATTTTATTTTTATTGGTCATGCAAAAGGGTTACGTATCGCAATAAAATACGTTTGAACACACCCCAGAAATACCTAAACTTATCTAGACTCAAACCAATACCCGCTTTTAAAAACCTTAACACAAAAATTTAATCAATTTTGTGCATATAACCCACTAGGGGCCGGTTAGGGGTCCAAAACAAGTAGGAAATCTTTCTAATGATCCTTACAAGTACTAGTACTTCCTCTAACTCATTAATACTTGTCCTAATGGTCTCCTATTAGTCATTTACACATTGGTTAAGAACCATTGTGCCTCTTGATTTCCTTTGTGCCGCGGATGACTAGGAACCAACACACAAATCCATAAGATTTGCTAGCTAAGCCAAATCTTGTACATCTTGAGAGTAATTAAGAATGGTACTAAGATGGTTTAGTAAAACCATGTGTTAGCAACTAGGAAACTCAAAAACCACCTCCTAAGGCACAAATTTGGTTCGGTGTGGGTGGTTTGTGAAACCAAGAGAGCTAACTAGCTTCTCATCCTATAAATAATATTCACTAGCTCACTTAACACATTTCCAAACTCTTATATACTTTCTTCTCTCATTCGGATCACAAAACGCAACCATACACTCCTATTTGTCACATTTGAGAACACGACACAAGCTAAGGGATAATACAACGAGTGCACAAGGGGTCTACGAGCTAAGGGCTAGCACACATCACGTCCACTTCTCAATCTAAGAGCTATAGGACCCTTGTAAGTCCCTCACGACACTTTGCAATTCATAGTTTAATTGTCGCTTGATTTCTAGACTTGTGTCGCGACCCATATAGGGTTCACGCACCTATATATGTACATGTTATACTTGTGTGGTGCAAAGACGTAATTAAAATGCATGTACAAAGATGGATTATGTCAATCTAGGGGCTTAAGTGCCCTATTTATATGAAAAACTTGGACCTAGACGTAAACAATATACATTATACACAAAATGGTAAGAAAACTATACATGAACTTTCTTGTAAACATGACATGAAGACTAAGGAATGTGTAGGCAACCTTATCTAGCGTGTGCACGTAGCGAACACGACCCTATGCATGCAAAATAAGCTCCCATTTGGTATACTAGCTCGTTAACGGTGTCTTAAGAGGCACTAGAACACCTAACGAGCCACTAATGGCTTCGTTTAACCCACGCAGCCCACACTCGGGCCCAACAGGCCTAACAGTGGAGACCCTAGCTTATTAATAAGCTCTACGAGCTTATTAAGGTGACCCACGAGCTTAATGAAACTTATATAGGCCCTTATACCCTTTAAAAACCGAACGAACCTCAATGGACCTTGGTACTAATTTTCAGTAAATGGTTGTTGGGCCAACGAGCCCAATAAGCTCAAAATAAGCTCATCCGAGCTTATCAATAAGCCAAACAGCTTAAGCAAACTTAAATAAGCTTAACGAATGCATTTGTACTACCCGGACTAACTATAACATTACAGTAGTAACCAATTATGTACTATCCAGTACTAAGTGACAATGGATTTTCTACCAGGAGTAACTAATATGCTACCAGTAGTAATGACTATATCTACCAGTAGTAACCATACTACCAGTACTAATGACAATATTATTCTACCAGGAGTAACTAATATGCTACCAGTAGTAATGACTATATCTACCAGTAGTAACCATTATAGTACTACCAGTACTAATGACAATATTATTCTACCAGGAGTAACTAATATGCTACCAGTAGTAATGACTATATCTACTAGTAGTAACTATAAAGACCTAAATTTCATTTTTGTAACTAAAGGGTTTACAGTGTAGATGTTTATATTTTATAAACCTAGGGACTAAAGTGTAATATCTAGAAGCTTAAGGGTATATTTGTGATCAAAAGTGAAATAATAAAACGCTTAAAGAATCGGTCGAATATTAATATATTCGGACATTAAACGGGTTTAATTTACGACTTAATAAATAAGTATATTTATTAAGAAAGTATATCCGTTTTCCCAAGAGCCATCAAACAATTTCAAATACATTAAACACGTACACCACCACACAAGTGATAACAATATATATAAACTAGCAAATTATACATCGAGTCTTTAGCCTAAACTTGTAGACTAAGACTGGCCGTATTTACTTAGGTATTTGACGGTGTGGTTCATACTTGGATATCTATTATCAATTTCCAGAGGGACTTATTCACTCAGGGTGAGTTCTAGCCCCATAGTTTTACATATTATTTAATGATTTACATCCTTGGGTGATGAACAATGCTTTGTTTTACAAATGGACGCAAGTGTACATTTTCTACAATGATTAAGTGTTGCCTAAGTAGCGTAACCACTGAATCCTTAATCATGAAACTGTCAATACTAGATTATGGCGCGAATGTTATAGATCTATTATTTGGGATTGGACAATCCTCGTTCGGATGATTAGCTATCCACTGGGATACGAACGTTTACATGTCGGATTTGGATGGTTCGGGTTAGAAACATCATTCACGGGGCTAATGAAACTTATATAGGCCCTTATACCCTTTAAAAACCGAACGAACCTCAATGGACCTTGGTACTAATTTTCAGTAAATGGTTGTTGGGCCAACGAGCCCAATAAGCTCAAAATAAGCTCATCCGAGTGCGGTCCTACTATTGATTTACATAAACCTATGAATTCACCAACATTATGTTGACGTTTTAAGCATGTTTTTCAGGTCAATAAGGCACGAGGTGCGATGATACATTGGAAGTCAATAATTGAAGAGTCAACACTTAAGATTTGGGGTCTTATTACATTTTGGGGAAAATTGTTATAAACCGGAATCTTTATTTATATTGTTGAACAATTTGAAGCCATGGGCTTATGTAACAAACAAATATTTTGTTAATCCAATGTATCTTTTTTTTTCAAACGACACGTTTAGTAGTCGTTCTCAGATCTTGTGCTATTGATCCATAAATGTAACGCCCTCGGATATTCAAACATTCCGCTGCGTGCTCAGATTTAAGGGTGTTACAGCTCGCCACAAAATAGGAAACAAAATTACAAAAGTACTTATTTATTCAGATCAAAAAATATACGCGACATGAGACCAAACACATAAGCCCATATAAAAAAAGAAACTATTGCACAAAAATAAAAAATAAATTTTTTTTTGCTCGGCACAAAATAAGAAAAAAAAACTACAAAATTATTGACTTATTCAGATCAAAAAATACCCACGACATGACGCCCAACACATAAACCCACATAAAAAAATAATATTAAACATGAGACCGGAAAAATAAAGCCGCACAAAATACAAAAAAAACCAAAAAAATAAATAAAAAATTTAACGGCCCGCATCAACGCGCGGGCAATCATGGTTAACACATATTTACCCAAATCTTATAAAATTATATTAAAAAGAACCCAAATACCCAAAAAACAACCTTTAACCACATATTTTTTAAAAAATTAGCACACACAAACCACACTTATAAAACTTTAAAATTTTACCATACAAATTTAAAAAAAAAACACCCACATCTGTAATAAAAGAAACACCGTCCCGCAGCAACGCGCGATCAACTATGCTTGTTTTATACTATATTACTACAAAACATCGGCCCAAACTTATGCAATGCGCAAACGTCATGGCGTCATGCAACTCCAAATTGTCAATGTAACGAGGTTTTGCACCCGCGCTTCGCTTCGGAGTGTGAGGTTTACGTTAAGGATTAACTTTGCAAAGTCAAAATTTTTCTCTGGGTCGAAGTTGTGAATAACGCAAAGTTTAAGGTAGTTTTCGTAATTTGCCCCTTATCGTGAGGGTTATTTTACCAATTTTTTTGTTGGAACGAATTTATAATGAGCGTAAAGTTTATGGTAGTTTTCATAATTTGCTGCATAGTGTGAGGGGTATTTTGTAAATTTTTTTATTGGACTTATTTTTTGGGTCGGGCTTTTTTTTGGTCCGGTAGAGTTTTGGCCCGTTTGCCGGTTGAGTTGGCCCATTTGACTGATAATGTATTGTAGAGGTAACAAGCAAGATATCCCGCGCGTTGCCACGGGGCATAATTTGTTTGCGAATCGATTTCGAATGAATATTAAGTGAGAATGTGTTCGTGCGTTGCGGCGGGTGACTTGTGTGCAATACATGTATTTTATTTCGCTGAACATTTTTTAACAATCACGGAATTTGAATGAGTATTACTCGTTGGGGCGAAAGTATACGTTATCTATAGAGCGAACGACTTTGAGTATGTATATAAATATAAATATGAATTCGAAATCTGTTTCTAAATACAGTCGTAAATGGCAAAAAAATATAGGTTATTTATATAATTTAAACTTTCACAGAATTGTACGTTCCTGGCCCCTGTCGTTTATTTTAAAGTTATTAGGTAGTTTAGGGTGTGTTTTGAAAGTTTTTTTTAAATATATATACATTAAACTTCAACATTTTTTATAAAATCGTACATATGTCAGAAGCATTGCAATATTGGGCTCGTTTAGTCGTAAATAGTTAAAAGTTGAGGGTACGTTTTGTAATTTTTTTTCTTTTTCTTATTTATATTTATGGGTTTTGCTAAACACAACCCTATGGGTTATAGTTAACCATTCCTTAATTAAAAAATACCAATCAATGAACATCAAACATACCATGTTTAACATCACATTTCATGTTTAAAACGAATAAATGTGTATAATTATTGAATATATTAGTTCAATTAATGCTAATTTGTTAATTAAGGTATGCTTAACCATAACCCATAGGGTTGTGTTTAGCAAAACCCTTTATATTAAACTTCAACATTTTTAATAAAATCGTGTATACGTCAGAAGCATTTCAATATTTGGCTCGTTTTGTTCGCAATTCGAAGATCTTTCCGATAGTTTTTTTTATCTGAATGAATCGGTAGATATGTGCTATATATTTGGTAAATAAAGTTTATTATAAAAAAAATCGTAAATAGTTAAAAGTTGAGGGTCCGTTTTGTAACTTTTTTTATATTTGATTTTGGGCCAGTTCGTTGGGCTAACGATTTCGACCCGATGAAAAAATGGCACTGTTTTGTATCGTAAATGTGTATATTAGTAATAGTAATAGTAATTTGTTAATGTAATTATAGTAAAAGTAGTGACAACATATAAGATGGTAGAACTTTTGGAAGTGTTCACTTCCGTTGTGGTCCAGACCTGCAGTGTTGTCAATGGAGTTGCAGATAATGTACAAGTTCAGATAGCATGCTATTTTGTTGTCAATGTTAAACATGACCTACCATCGTTTATACATTTATACACAACAAAACAAAAAAGAAATGAATACATTAATTTAATAATTGGCAATAGACGACTTTTGCTATACCCAAAAACATTTTCATTTGTGCGTATATTTCTAAACTATACAATTATTGGGGGACCCGACCCAAAAAAAAAAACAGGTCACATTAAATGTTTTTGACTCGACCCCACCCCCACATTAATAAAACCCTCACATCCCCACACCCACGTTAATAAAACCCTCACATTCCACGTTAAATGTTTTTGACCCGACCATTAATAAAGGTTTTTTTTTTTTTTTTACCATTTTTTTTTAATATTTTTTTTTCTCGGAATACCCTCTCGCATTGTTTGAGTCACCGGTCTATTTTTTTATGAATAAAACTTTAAGTTTCCTCAAACCTCGCGCTCCGCAAATCGTCCCGCAGCGGCGCGCGGTGACCGGTTTTTTTTTCAAAAAAATTCTAAAATAAAATTTTTCTTTTTTTCCTCGGAATACCCTCTCGCACTGTTTGAGTCGTCGGTCTGTTTTTTTATTAATAATTACTAAACTATACAATTATTGGAGGAGCTCATTTAAGAGCATTGAATGCACCCGACCCGACCCGCCGTTTAAAAAAAAAAAATTTTGTTTTAGGATTTTTTTTAATTATTGGGGGAGCTCATTTAAGAGCATTGATTGCACACGACCCGACCTGACCCGCCGGTTTTTTTTAAATTGACCCGACCCGCCGGTTTTTTTTAAGAAAAAATTGTTTTAGGATTTTTTTTTATTGTTTTTAGGGCCGACCCGGTCCGACCAGTTTTTTTTTTTAAAACAAATTTGTTTTAGGATTTTTTTTAATTGTTTTTAGGGCCGACCCGGTCCGACCGGTTTTTTTTTTTTAAACAAAATTATTTTAGAATTTTTTTTAATTGTTTTTAGAAATGTCCAGTTGACCCGCCGGAACCCGGCCGCCGGTAAACCACCGGTCCGAACGGTTTTTTTTTTAATTTCTTTAAAAAAAAAGTTTATTTAAATTTTTTTAGAAAGAATATAATTTGATTTTCTTTTCTAAAAACCTTCTCGCAATTTTTTAGTCATCAATCTGTTTTTTTTATAAATATTAACAGAGCTAACCCCGCGCTTCTCTGCTAACCGTTCCGCAGCGAAGCGCGGGTATACCTACTTGTATATATACATTATCAAAAAGAATTTCATTTTGAACTTTGGTTATGTTTATCGAATTATAACGAAGATGTCAGTTTAAGTAAAAAACACCAATAATAACAAAGTTGCTTGAACTAATTGTAGTTGATAATCAAATGGTTTCTCTTTAATTAACGGGTTTTGATAATATGTGTCAACCGGGCACATGTTAAGGTGTATTAAGAATGTATTGAATGAACACTTGTTTTCCAATTATATAAAAAACGCATTTAATGAACATTGATTATTGTTCAAAATTACTTTAATTATATGCATTTTGTGACTTAATCAACTTGAATCTGGATGATCGGGGCTTAGACGTTCCCTCCGTTCTTTGCCATTTCTGCAAACATAGACGGAACTTGGGTAAATTTATTGGGAGGGCCGAGTGCTATATCAAGTTAATTTGAGATGGTCAAAATTGTATTTCTTTTAAGCATACGTAAGTAAAACCTCAAAGTTTTGGGAGGTCCGTGGCCCTCCCCGGTTTCCACTAAGGTCCGTCCATGTCTGCAAAGATGCTCCCGAGTCTGTTAACCACTTTTTTCTTCATTGTTCAAAAGTGAAGTTGGTTTGGTTCAAATGTCTTAGTGACTTTCAATAATGATATCGCATTAAAGAATACAGTTAATACTGATGATGCTTTATTAGAAGTTTGGAGAAGATCTGAGAAACCTTTTAGGGCCAGGTAATGATTTGTTGCTAGACAAGATGGGTCAACGGGTCAAAATGGACAACTCTTTGGTTGGTGTAAATTATTTTCTGTTTGCTTAACCCAACACACTTCTTCGATCTTTTTAAATTATTAATGTTATAAACAAGCAAGATTAACCGCGCGTTGCTGCGGGCGTTAATTTTTCGCGCGTTGTTGTAGAGCATTAATTTTTTTTTTTGGTTTATTTTTTCGGTCTCATGTTTAATAGTTTGTTTTTGTTCTTATATAAAATGACAATCGCGCGTTTTTTTTTTTTGCCGATGAACAGTAACCGAGCCCATTGGGCCGGGGTTTTGTAGCGCTACTGTAGCACTGTTCATTTTAAGCACTGTAGCAGAGCCAAAACAACGTAGTTTTATTTGTGAAATGTGTTATTTATTTATTTTTATTTGTTTTTTCGCGCGTTTTTTTATGTTTAATAGTGTAAGTTTATTTTTTCCTGCACGTTACTGCGGGGCGCTAATTTTTAGCGCGTTGTTGCGTGTCACTATTTCTTTCTTTTTTTTTCCTTTAATTTTGTGCGAGTTTATTTTGTCGGTCTCATGTTTAATAGTGCGGGTTTACTTTTTCAGTATAGTCAATTCGGAAATGTTACCGCGAGTATTTTTTTATAATTGGGCCGGCCCAAATTTTTGGGCCTGTTTAAGTCAATTCGGAAATGTTACCGCGGATATTTTTTTATCTGAATGCGTCGGTACTTTTGTAACATTTTTTTCCTCCCTATTTTGTGCCAACAAATTTATAAAAAAAAAAAAAACTAATTGGGCCGGCCCAAATTTTTGGGCTACATTTTTTGGGCTTTTTTTGGCCTTCATATTTAATAGTGGATATTTTTTTATCTGAATACGTCGGTACTTTTGTAACATTTTTTTCCTCCCTATTTTGTGCCAACAAATTTAAAAAAAATAAAATAATAATAAAAAAAAAAACTAATTGGGCCGGGCTAAATTTTTTGGGTTTTTTTTGCCCAGCACCGTAGCACTGTAGCAGTGCTACAGTGTTTAAAATGAATAGTGCACAGGTCAAAAACGGCGTCGTTTAACTTCTGTAATGTGTAAGATAGTAATATCTTAAAATACTAAAATTCCGAATTTACCCGTCTTCAAAATCAATCTACACCTTATGTTTTACACTTGTAACCCAAAGTCACTCAAGAAATCGAAATACGTTCACTTGAATTCCCAAATCCCATTTTAAAAATATCTTTTTACTAGTTTAACCAGATACATGGATTTAAAGTCAAAGATTG
>BQNB010104798.1:0-23738 GCA_026074375.1 Tanacetum coccineum
CATAAAAAATAAAAAAATTGTTGAAAATGGAAAAACGGGCGTTTCTTAACTATTGATTTCTTAATTCCTTTAGATGATCACTTAGCTACTTTTCAAGGTGATTAGTTTGAGGGGATTGGAATTTCTAGTTTAAGCGTGTATTTATTACATTGCGTGAGGACACGGCAATACTTTAGTATGGGGGAATTTGGTATTCGCTATTTTATACATACTTTTTACCTAATTAAACGACCCCAAAAGACCAAAAACATAATAAAATTGCAAATATATGCTTGTTTTTATGTTTGTGTAAGTGCATGTACGGATATTAAAGAAATGGACAAAAACAAAGGCAAAGCAGACAAAACCGAGCATGGGATTGGAAAGAATGCAAGAAAACGAGTCCAACGGTGCCTTCGGATTTTATTGGGCCAGCTCATAAGCCGGACCAACCAAGGCCCAACTAAAGCCCAAGTATAAAGCCCATTAAGTTGATATAAAATTTGATTTTCTAGTTGATGACATAAGCATGATGCAAGATCGTGTGCCCTGAAATAAAATGCACATCCCTTACATGACTGCGCACTAACATTGGATGAGCAAATAGATTCATGCCACGTGGCGAAGAAAGTATACAATTTAATTTGTAAATTCAGTTCCTACAAAAATGATCCAACTGTCCATATTAATTGCGTAGAGAGGAAGCAGTATAATAGGCCACGTGTCACTTGGCAGTTGGTGGATCCAAGGTATTGATGAGGCAATCATTTGCTATAAATAATGAAGAATATGGAACGCAGAGAGAGTTTTTTTTAGAGAGTGAAAAAAAATTAGTTTAGATTTTATTTAAAATGTTTAGCTTATTTCTGATTTAGTTTTAGCTTATTAGGAAATTATAAAAGCTTTTCAAAAGCTTATTAGTTTATTTGTAAATGTTCTCTTTAGCTAATTAAAGGAATGAAAGTGGTTTAAAGTTTGGCTTATAATCTTATTCTCCTTTTTCTTATCTATTGTCTTATTAAGCTTATTTGATTCAAAAGCTTTTCGATGTGCTTATCTGAGGCTTATTTTCAGTTCGAATAAGCTGTTAAATAGCTTGTTTCGATCTAAGTTTAAGCTTATATTACCTAGTTTATTTTCGGGTTGTTTGTTCCTAGTTTTTTTTTCGTTTTTAGCTTATTGTTGGTTTTGATTTGCTTATTATTGTTTTTGGCTCGATTCGAACAAGAAAATGAGTGGTGCAAAGAGCTTTTAAGCTGGCTTTCTCATAAGCCTTGTCACCCTTTCAAGATTCGAGAGTTTTTCGACTTAGCTTATTATATTCACAAGCTTGTTTCGGTTTACTTGATCTTTATATAAGCTTACTTCGACTTTGAAAAAAAAGGGTGCAGCGAATAAATTCTAGCTCAGCTTATTAATAAGTTTATGACACCTATAGTTCGAATGCTTATTTATTGGGTTTTAGCTGGAGATTTTTTACCTAAATTTACTCGTTGCTCTTAGTTGCTCGTTTAAGTGAAATCATGGCTTAATTATGAATTTTAGCTTATTCGAGTGATTAGCTTATTCCTGTGAGCTTGTTGAATACTTCTAGCGTATTTCGTTTAACTGATTATTCATAAGATTTGTAGAAATTTAAAAGAGTGCATTTGGTTATAGAAATTTCGGGCTTTCATAGTTGCATTAGCATGGCATTTTTTTGGGCTGAATATCATTCGGACCACTGGTGGGTCACGCTTTGTGTACACAGAAAGTAGGGAAAGTAAAGTTGTAATATTAATGTGCATTGTACTAACAGTTTATGATATTTGTTTAAGTTTCGGTTCTGGTTCAACTTATGAGGCGCGGAGCTTAAGGGTTTATTTAGCTAGACCGAATTTAACTATTTGCTTTAGCTAAATAAATCGGGTGGATCTCGTTTATTTGTGGCTCTCCAATTCGGTTCCATTTTTTATCATTTTTCAATTAATTAGTGTAGTTTTATTTTTCATTTTTTTATAATATGTTTTGATTTTTGCCATGCTTAGTTAGATTTATTTTTAAATGCTATGTTTGTTAAATTTTATTTCATTATGAGTAGTGAGTAGATTTATTAGTGCTTGTTAAGTGATTAGTAATTTGAAATTTAGGTGTGGGTTTAAAAAGATTTAAAAAAATTATTAGTCATTAGTATTTTTTAATTTACATACCGTCATTTACTTTTTATGCAATTTAAATAATTGTCATTTATTTTAAAGAGCTTTTTACTTTACTTGTCATTTAATTTCTTTAAACTAGTTTTCTAAGGATTTTTATTTGTCAAACCTAAGCCCGTACTTAATGAACATTTCACGTCACTTAGCAAGCTTTCTCCATTTTATATAATTTTTAGTTTTTAGTAATCGTTTAATGCTTTACTTGTTTAATTGTTTTTATTGCTTTGCTAGTTTATACGCTTTTATTTACTTTATCATTATGTCGAGTAGGATTTAGTAAACAAAATCAAAATCATTTTTAACCATTCGAAATGCGCGATCACGAACTTAACCGATTTTCAATTCACACTTCGTCGAGGGAAAACGACCCGGGAGGTTTTTGAGACAACTTTGGTTAAAAGTTTGTTTCTAGAACCCGACGGAAAATACTTACTATACTATTATTGACTCCTCCTTATTATTACGTATTTATATATTATATATATATATCTTACGTGTATAAAAAGGAGCGGATCAATTTTTGGCGTCGTTGCCGGGGAAGTGTGTACGATTGTCATGTTTCGTTCGAAGATTAGTGTTTGAAGACCCTTCCCTCGTGAAGTTAATTTTCCCGTTTGTGAATATTTTCTTTTATTTATAAATATAAAACCCAAAAATATTTTTCATTTTCTTTTATTAGTATTAGTATAAGATAAATAAAAACAAAAAAAAGAAAAAAGAAAAAAATAATAAATAAAAAATAAAAACATTGTTCATAAAAAGAAATAAAAAAATCACAAGTTGGTAAAAGAACACCAACAAATAATACTTTCAACTGAGGTATTATCCATTAATAAGTTCCCAAACTCGAATAAAAGATTCAAAAACTTGCCTTTTGTGTCACTTGCGATATACGGCTCACCTTTGAAAGTTAAACACTTTTAAGAGGAGTACCGGGAGCTTGTTTATTATTAGGTTTACAGTTACTCGATCTCGTTTTGTCCTTTAAAAAATATGTTGTTTAAAAAACTCGAAAAACCAAAAATAATCTTCTTTTAACCTCTTTTTCATTTAATTCTTACTTTCTCAACCCTCTAATTTAATTCTTCTTCTTATCTCTCTTAATTGTTTAATTCCTATGGCGTCATTCGATCATCGTTTGAATCCCCTCTTCTCGATTAAAGAATGCTTGTCTTGTTGCGATTTGTACACTAGAAACTGTGGTTGTTCAAAAGGGAGTTTTGAAGACAAGATTCTTGTTCCCGTACCCGACTCGTCTCAACGACCCCCTCAGAATTATGCAACTTGTGGAGACCTGGTTGATGGTCTATATTGTCGACCTTGTGCTTTTGTGCGAAAGTGTTTGAATGAAGGTTGGTATACAATTCATGATGAAAACAAAATTCTAAACACTTCCGAGTCACCCAATCACAATACTAACGTTGTTAGTGCACCTCGAGAGCCATTCGTTGTCAATCAAGACCCCGGTGAAAATTCCTCGCAAAGTCCTCCACATATTGACCATAATTGTTGTTACGAGTGTGGTGATTCGTTAGACGATATCTTTTGTCAACGATGTACTTGTAAGTCTTGTGGGAAAGGTGCTCATTATGGTTACAATTGTCCAACTCAAATTCCGATTATCTCTAATCCGGAACCATGCTACAATCAAAACCTTAATGAGATCCTACAAAATTTGCAAAGTTTGCAACAAAAATGTCTTTTGGGTACGTGCCAACAATGTGGTTGTAATGAATATGATGGAGTTTGTTTTTATTGTACTGTTGGAAATGGAACACCGATCAATTTTTCAACTCTGTACTCTTTTAACGATTCTCCAAGTTTTGCAAACCACCCTCCACAACCCCAATACGAACCATACTCTTGTGAGTTATGTGGGAATGATTCTTATTACGGTTACGATTGTCCACATTAAGTCCCGTTTGTCTACAATCAGGACCCGTGTTTCAATCAAAACTTTGATTATTTTCCACAAACTTCACAGAGTTTTCCACAACAATATCCTTGTTGTGAAGATTGTGGGGGTCCTCACGAGACTTTTCAATGTCAACCGATGAATTATTACGAACCTAATCCGTGTTATAATTCTAATTATTCCGGTTTTGACCAAACTCAAACCCCACAATATATCGTCAATCATCCAATCTTCAATGCTCAAAATGAGTTTCTAAATTCTCAAAATAAGCTTATGGAGCAAATGACATCCATATGTGATATGGTTGGTCAATATATGCAAAAGAAGGAAGAAGAAAAGCGGATTGCGGAAGATCAAGTGCTAAAGATCAATATTGGAAGATTCCCATTTGCTATGATGATGACGATGACAAAGAAAGTTCCATTCCCTTGAAAGATATTATTACTTTTAGATGTCCTTCGTATGTTGCAGTCACACCCGTTTTATCAACCGAGGAGCCCGTTGACTCTCTCATAATGAAGGATGAGCATCTTGACACTATTCTGACAACAGAATCAGATGAAGTAATAAAGTCTAGTGTCAAGAACCTTGTCCAAATCCCAAGGGAGTCCAAGGGTATTTCCGACGGTGGTTGTGATGTGCCTCTCTGTGATAATCCTACCCCTCTTGAAGCTTTCAAAGAACACTCTGAAACTATCATCGATTCTAACAATGATCCTACTTCGAGTGATGACGATTATCCCTACGGTGAGGATATCAATTATGTCGATGCATCACCTCCCGATGCTGAGATCGTCAGCTTAGAGGTGTTGGAGATTGTTATCCCGGAAGTTGGAGGGGTTGATACTGATATTCTTTTAACAATCAAAGACAATATTCTTCGTGAAAATTTGTTGAATGTCAATCTTCTTATTGCTAACATCGAAGCATTAAAAGATAATCCCACTTCATCTTCCAATTTTGTAACCAAGTCTTCCTCCACATCTCTTAACCTTTTCTTGGAGGAGACTAACACCTTTGATAATTCTTTGCCCGAAACTGAAACTTTTCGCTTTAATCTGGAAGAGATTAGTAGTGGCAGTACCACTACTCGTTCTGATTATTCTCTTCCGGATTATGAAGCTTTCTATCTCAATGACGATCATATTGAAGAAAAGAGTAGTGGCAGTACCACTACTCATGCTGATTTTTCTCTTCCTAAATATGATTCGTTCATCTTTGATCTTTCGATCAATCCTTTTCCTCCTGCCGATAGGAGTGACTTTTATCATGAGGAGTTCGCCGATGAACTCGCTCACATCATATCTCCTCCGGATCTTGAATGTTTCTATTTTAAGATAGAGCCCGATCCGGGAGATTTGATTGACCCCGGGATTCGTGAGAACGTTTCTTCTACGACAAATGTGAATTTACCATTCGAGGATGCCCAATCTCCTCTCTTGGCATTTGTTGTATGGATCTTTCTTGCTTTTCTCACGTATCCCATTACTCCACCATATCTTCTCTCCACCGGGAGTGAAGACACCATTTTTGACCCCGGCATCTCCACTTAGAGCCGGTGGCATCTCATCGGGATGGAACTTTCATGTGCTTTAATGTTTATCCAAACATTAATGAAAGCCCGATTGAGATTTTCTTTTCCATTTGCTTCCCCATGGACAACTTAATTCGGGGTCGAGTCAAGCTCGTGACTCGGTTAACAAAAACAAGCATTTCTATCTTCTTATCTATTTTCTAACAATTAATGTGAGGGGGCTCGCCTCTTTCCTTTCTCGTGTTTTGTGTTTTGTGATTTTATGTCCAGGATACCCGGATTTTGAAGACTCTCGTGCTCATGGTTTTGTCCATTCATTCGAGCTTCATATCCTCAGCTTCATTTAGGGAATCCAATATCCTAATCTTATCATCTAACGTTTATCTTTAGCATACTTAATAAATGGCTTTAGATTTGCGTAGAGAACCCTTAATACTTGAATTATGCCTAGAAATTAGTATGGGGGTGACAGTCTCACATTGAGGACAATGTGTAGTTTTAGTATGGGGGAATCTAGCTATTTGATTGTGCCTGCAACCGTTGTTTTCACATAATCCCGTTTTTACCACCAAAATTTTAAAATTTAAAAAATTTCAAAAATAAAATAAATGTTTTTGTCACAATTTTGACTTTCATGCTGGATAGAATAAGAGTAAATTTTCAAAATCTACACATCTTTATGTTAGTTGAGAAGAGATATCCCCTCACACCAATAACAATCACAAATATGCTCAACAACAAACTTCAAGCTGATTATTGGAATGAGATGTGCTATCAATTGCTCAAGCTCATGGTAAAGCAGCAAAAGGGTTAATGAAGTGATTGAATGCATCTTCCTGATAGTGATGAAGACTTTTAATGAAGAAACTTGAAGATTCAGAAGATGAATATCAAGTTTAGGGGAGGATTGTTGGGACTTAAAGACTTCAAGATGATTCTTAGAGTTACTACTACTCAGGTATATATTAGTGCTGTCAAGCATAACTTAGTAATGTTGGTGATACTAATAAAAATTATGCTAAGTAGTTAGTACTGGTAGTATAAAGTTACTATTACTAGTTACTACTGTTAGTATAATTTAGTACTGTTAGTATAAAGTTACTGCTGCTAGTTGAAGTTAAGACTTCTCAGAGTTGAAGACTGAAAGATATGCTAAGTAGTTAGTGTTGCTGGTAGTAAAGTTAAGACTGATAGTACACAGTTACTACTATTAGTATATATTAGTACTGCTAGTACTAATGTTACTATTGCTTATGTTTATTAGTACTGATGGTACAAAAGTTAATGCTTCTGGATTACAACTGCTAGAAGACTTACTACTATCAGAAGGATAAAGACGAGTAAAGAGATAAGGATTGTTTAGAGAACAAGAATACTTACGAAGATAAGTATTGAGTTATTTTTGTAAAATATATGTATAATGTATTTGTTTAAGAGATGACGTTTATTTTTAGAAAAGATCATGATATCTTAAGAAAGTATTGTAAGCCTTGTAGAACTCCTTGGTGTATAAAAAGAGGTCCTAGGGTATAGAATTCAATGTATTAAAAACAAGTCATTATCATAGCTTCAAGGTTGTAAACCCTAACACTATCAAAGAGTGTTCATAATAATATATTGGAGCTTATTGTTTTGGTTATATTTTTGTTTGTTAAACATTCATTACTGTTATTCTTCTTAGTGGTATAAACTAGATTCCGCATAGTTTATATCATACACTCAAAGTTTCATTCTTAGTACCTTTAGGATTTATCCAAGGATACTAAACCTTGCATCAAGCTAAGGAGTTAAAGATCTATTCATTAGGATCAACAAGATCTTTGAAAGACCTTTGAAGCTCAGATTGTTTAGATCTTATATCTAGGATTAACAATAACATTGAACATAGAATATGTATAGCGGAATTAACATAAGAACAATGATATTCAACAAGGTGTTTCTTCATTAATAACCAAACGTTCCTAACAACCCCAATTCTAGATGAACAATTCGAGAACGTGTTATCTAAACTGTAACAAGGAATCAAAGATCCTTGAGGCTGAAACACACAAATTCTAGGCGTCCACTTAGAGGACTTGACGCCTAGACACACACTGGTATTCGCTATTTTATACATACTTTTTACCTAATTAAACGACCCCAAAAGACCAAAAACATAATAAAATTGCAAATATATGCTTGTTTTTATGTTTGTGTATGTGCAGGTACGGATATTAAAAAAATGGACATAAACAAAGGCAAAGCAGACAAAACCGAGCACGGGATTGGAAAGAACGCAAGAAAACGAGTCCAACGGTGCCTTCGGATTTTATTGGGCCAGCCCGTAACCCATTTTATAAGCCGGACCAACCAAGGCCCAACTAAAGCCCAAGTATAAAGCCCATTAAGTTGATATAAAATTTGATTTTCTAGTTGATGACATAAGCATGATGCAAGATCATGTGCCATGAAATAAAATGCACATCCATCACATGACTGCGCACTAACATTGGATGAGCAAATAGATTCATGCCACGTGGCGAAGAAAGTATACAATTCAATTTGTAAATTCAGTTCCTACAAAAATGATCCAACTGTCCATATTCATTGCGTAGAGAGGAAGCAGTATAATAGGCCACGTGTCACTTGGCAGTTGGTGGATCCAAGGTATTGATGAGGCAATCATTTGCTATAAATAATGAAGAATATGGAACGCAGAGAGAGAGTTTTTTTTAGAGAGTGAAAAAAAAATTAGTTTAGATTTTATTTTAAAATGTTTAGCTTATTTCTGATTTAGTTTTAGCTTATTAGGAAATTGTAAAAGCTTTTCAAAAGCTTATTAGTTTATTTGTAAACGTTCTCTTTAGCTAATTAAAGAAATGAAAGTGGTTTAAAGTTTGGCTTATAATCTTATTCTCCTTTTTCTTATCTATTGTCTTATTAAGCTTATTTGATTCAAAAGCTTTTTGATGTGCTTATCTGAGGCTTATTTTTAGTTCGAATAAGCTGTTAAATAGCTTGTTTCGATCTAAGTTTAGGCTTATATTACCTAGTTTATTTTTGGGTTGTTTGTTCCTAGTTTTTTTTCGTTTTTAGCTTATTGTAGGTTTCGATTTGCTTATTATTGTTTTTGGCTCGATTCGAACAAGAAAAGGAGTGGTGCAAAGAGCTTTTAAGCTCGGCTTACTCATAAGCCTTGTCACCCTTTCAAGATTCGAGAGTTTTTCGACTTAGCATATTGTCTTCACAAGCTTGTTTCGGTTTACTTGATCTTTATATAAGCTTACTTCGACTTTGAAAAAAAAGGGTGCAGCGAATAAATTCTAGCTCAACTTATTAATAAGCTTATGACACCCATAGTTCGAATGCTTATTTATTGGGTTTTAGCTGGAGATTTTTTACCTAAATTTACTCGTTGCTCTTAGTTGCTCGTTTAAGTGAAATCATGGCTTAATTATGAATTTTAGCTTATTCGAGTCATAAGTTTGGATTTTAGCTTTTTGGATGATTACGCTGAATGGAAGAGCTTATGGGTTATCTTATAGTTGCTTATTAGATAAGCTGGGTAGGTAGAGCTTAATAGGTTAATTTTCATCCCTGTTTGTTGCAAGGGATAAGGTATTCTTACATTTTCTTACTTTTTTACTTTAGCTTATTTTTACTATTTGCTTATTGTTGCTTATCTACTGCTTATTACCAGCTTATTAGTGCTTATCTTGCTTATTCATTGCTTATTAGCTTAGTTAAATAGCTTTTCATCATCTATTTTTAAGTGTTGTTCTATTTCTCATAAGATTGCTTTAAAAAGACCAAAAATAGCTAAAATCTAGTTCAGCTTATTTTAGGCTTATTGAGTGCTTAATTTCCCTTATTGTTTGCTTATTTATGTTGTCAATTGCTTTTTGAAGTTTGCTTATTATTCTAGTTATCTTGTTTCATTGTTTTTATGTAATTCTGTCTTAAATAGCTTGTTACTGTTGGATTATCTATCTTGCTTATAAGTGCTTATTAGTTGTTGTACTTTGCTCATTAAGCCTTAAAGTGGTTAGTTTATGTTTTTAATAGCCTTGCATTAAATCAGTGTAAATTAAGCTTAGTTTGGATTTAAAGAAGTTAAAGGGGTGTTTGGCATAAGCTTAAAATGGGTCAAAATAGAGTTTTCATTGAGTTGGGTCACAAAGCTAGTTTTAACTAGCAAAATTAAGAGTGTTAAACTGTTTTTAAAAGGTTGTCATTGTTTAAATTTCATTTTTTAGGTCTTAAGTAGACATAGTTATAATATGTGGTTGATAGTTTAATTTTGTTCTGATTATTTGGGTTAGATTTTGATAAGGACCTTTTTAGTTTTTTGTTTTAATATGGTTCTTATCTTCTTATTCTAGAAGGATATGTAGTTGCATTATGTGCTCTTTTTGCCATTTGTGTTTAAGAGATAAAAATCTGCCAAAGCTTCCTTGTCATTTAAAAAAAAGGGTTCAAGCCAGTTTTTGATCTTAAATTTTAGATAAGTTAAAAGTAGTTAGTGTTTGTGATTTTTAAAAATTTAAGCTCATATGGGATTGGATGTTGCTTAACCTGTTTTTGCTTATTTAGGTTTTCAAAGTTATTTTTTGCTTAAAGTTTGGCCGGCGTTATAGCCCTTTTTCTGTTTAAAAAAAAAACTTGTAACAAATCAGCTAGTTCTATGACCTAACAGCCTTTTTCAATACCTTTTTCTTAGCTTCTTTGATTTTCAAACTGTTTTATGAGTACTGATTTGGATAGCTTATTGGACAAGGATTTTATTGGTATAAGACATATGGCCATAAGGTTATGATTGAGTGTTTAATTTTAAGCACAAGTTTCCCCTTAAGCTGTTTTCCTGCCATATTTGCCCCATAGTGCCAATTATTGCATTTATTTTTTGCTTTATTGCTGTTCTTATTTGCTTCCATTTTTAGTTAGGGTTGCTTATTAGGTTAGTTTGAGTCCGGCTTTGGCTTTTTTTGTCCCTTGTCAGAGGATTTTGGTAGCTCTATTTGCTTACTTAGCTAAAAAAATTTAAGCTGTATACGCCCCTACTATTACTAAGTCAGTTCTAGCTTATTTTGTTTAAATTCTAGTGTATTTCTTGCTTAATAGAGCTTATCACGGTATAGGAGTTGAATGCTTTAGTATTTGTGCTTTTCTTTTAGCTTATTAATCCCAAATGGCTTAAGCAGTTTAAGCCTTTTGTCCATTTAGCCTTTTTTAGCGATTACTGCCCTTTTTTTAGTTAGGCTTGTACCCGGGCTTATTTATTTAGTCTTATAAAAAGTTGTAGTTGAGAAAATTGCTTATTTATGTGTGTTCTATAAGTGTGTTAAAAAGAAAAATAAGAAAAAAAATAAAAATAAATTTTACTGTAGCAAACCAAAAAAGAGAAGGCCCAGGACTCGAACCTGCGACCTCACTCTTAACAGCACACACACTTAACACTCGCGCTAGGGTCTTTTTCAGTTAACATTCCTCTTATTTTATTTTTATAGTCTTTTAGTCCTTTTAAGCTTATAGGCTGTTTTAGCTGATTAGACAGCTTATATGATAAGCTGTCTTCACCACTTTAATTTTCTTAAATTCAACATAGTTTAAAGTATTTTCTGTTAATTTTTTAGATTTTTATAAAAATGTTTAGTATTTTTTATAATTAATTTAGATTAAAACAGTAATTAAATCATAAAAAATTATTAAAAAGTCAAAAAAATATAATTCTTTTTTTAAAAATTTTTTCTTTTTTCAATTAGGACCTAGGAAAAATAAATTTACTTTGTAGGGTTATTTTGCCAAAAAAATAATTGATTTTTCTATAAGACGGGATTGAATCCCGTTCTCGTTTTCTTCGCGTTTTTAGCTTTAAACATCTTCGTTTTTTTGGTCTAGTTTTCTTTATTCTTACTTTTTAGTCATTTAGGATTAATTAAAAGTAAAAAAAATCACTTTAGGTTTAAATTTTGAAAATGTAGGTTTTAAGTTGCGTTTTTTCGTTCCCGTTTTAGGTTTTAACTTAAATTGCCTTAGTTTTAGGGTTTCTTTTACTTGTTTTTGCATTTTTAATTGTAGAATTGAATCCCAATCAATTGTGATTATTCATGCAATAATTTCCATACCGATCACTCAAAATTTTCATCATTCACGCCTCGTCGGGGAAGAACGACCCGGGTCCGGTTTTAAACTTTGTAAATAACGAATTGAGAAACCGATACTTCCGGTTTACTATACTACTATTATTAATATTATCCTATTTATTATATATTTATTTATATTTATTATATATTTATATATAGTAAAAGGCTATGATCAGTAAACCTAAAGTGCTTGCTCCTGGTAGATATCCTATAGATGTTGAACCAATTCCCCCTCGACTCAAAAACAATCGAGAAGTGCATCTATACTATATCAAACACCTTCAGGAAAGTGTAGAAACCCTTCGCGAAATAGTGGAAGAAGCTAAGGTGGAAAGACTATTAGATATCTTACTTGCTTCTGCTTGCCATTACACTAAACACACTCAGAAGCTGTTAGAACATGTAATTGGCACGTGTCCGAAAGACTTCAATCCTCACGATAAACAGAATGCCTCTACCACTTTACTTAGGAAAAAGCGAGTTACTTTTGTCGAACCGAACCACGTGAAACCTCGACTCATAACACACCACCACAAGTTGAGCACCAGAAAATAAATTCGACTAACGTTCCTAGAATTCCCTCTACAGGAGTAAAAGGTGCCTCAACAGCTAGCAGGTCAAAGCCTAGGATCAATACAAAGAAAGATAGGATCCTGCCAGCTAAAAGCGCCTTGAAACAAGTAGAAGCCCATTCTAGGATGAATAAGTCGAATGAGAAACATAAGAATCGTGTTGATTCTAGTATTAGCTATAAGCGTACTGTAATTAATTTGAATTCTAATACTTCTTTCAAAACTTGTAACAAATGCTTAATTTCTCTTAATCATGATCAATGTGTTGTGCGTTCTGAGATGCGTATGAAGCAACCCTCTGCCACTAAAGTGTGGCGGGTTAAGCAAGTTTGGAAGGCCACAAGGAAATTGTTTACCACCATCGGCCATCAGTGGCGACCCACTGGCAGACTATTACCTTTAGGAGATCAGTGGCCTTTAACTAGGAATACTCCACCTAAGGTCTTGCCTACAAAACATTGGAAACCCACTAGTAGACTTCTCCCATTAGGAAGATAGTGCCCTTTAGTTAGGTCTACTGCTTTTAAAAATGACTGTTTGCCAGCTGATCCACATGAAACTATTGCCCCTGTAGTATATAATCTTGCGTGTACTAACCAACCGGACCCCAATAGTAATTGGGGATCCAATGTATCCAAATCTCCATTTTTTCCTTTCTTTAAATGCAGGTTGTACAGATCGTTCTCTGGTATTTGGACTCAGGCTACTCAAAACATATGACTGGAGATCGCTCACGGCTCAGGAATTTTGTAAATAAGTTTATTGGGACTGTTCGATTCAGAAACGACCATTTTGGTGCAATTATGGGATGTGGGGATTATGTCATTGGTGACAGTGTAATTTCCAGGGTATACTATGTAGAAGGACTTGGTCACAACCTTTTCTTTGTCGGTCAATTTTGTGATTCAGATCTTGAAGTTGCCTTCAGAAAGCACACATGCTTCGTCTGAGACTTAGATGGTGTCGACCTTATTAAAGGAAGTCATGGTACGAACTTATACACCATTTCTGTTGAAGATATGATGAGGTCCTCTCCTATTTGCTTACTGTCTAAAGCCTCCAAGAACAAATCCTGGTTATGGCATCATCGCCTGAATCACTTAAACTTTGGCACTCTCAATGATCTAGCTCGTAAAGATCTTGTTAGAGGTTTACCTCGGTTGAAGTTTAAAAAGGATCATTTGTGTTCTGCATGCCAACTTGGAAAGAGCAGGAAAGCTATTCACAAACCCAAGATGATTAACACCATTATGGAAGTTTTACACACCCTTTACATAGATTTATGCGGACCGCTGAGAGTGTAGAGTATAAATGGGAAGAAATACATTTTGGTAATAGTCGATGACTACTCCAGGTTTACATGGGTGAAGTTTTAAAGATCCAAGGATGAGACTCCTGCTTTTGTAATCAACCTGTTAAAACAACTTCAAGTTGGTCTCAACAAAACTGTCAGGTTCGTGCAGACTGATAATGGCACCGAATTTGTAAATAAAGCCTTAACTGATTACTATGAAAGCGTCAGCTTTACCCACGAGAAGACCGTTCCTAGAACTCCTCAGTAGAATAGCATTATTGAACGAAGGAATCGCACTCTTATTGAAGCTGCTTGGACAATGCTGATATTCTCCAAGGCTCCCTTGTTTCTTTAGGCAGAAGCTGTGGCTACTGCCTGTTACACCCAAACCTGATCCCTTATACATACTCTTTACAACAAAACCCCATATGAACTAGTTCATGATAAGAAACCGGATCTCTCTTTCCTACGTATATTTGGGGATCTCTGCTACCCAACAAATGACAGCAAAGATCTTGGCAAATTGAAAGCTAAAGCAGACATTGGGTTCTTTGTTGGTTACGCACCAAACAGGAAGGGTTACAGAATCTATAACAAACAGATCCGACAAATCATGGAAACTATTCATGTTACATTCGATGAGCTGACTGAGCAGACGGCTCCTGTACACTCCAGTCTAGGACCCGCACATAACCTTTTGACGCCTGGACCTATCAGTTCTGGGCTCGTACCCAATCCTCCTCATGCAGCTCCTTATGTACCTCCTACCAATAAAGAACTAGAGATTTTGTTCTAGCCTATGTTTGATAAATATTTTGAGACTTCCACGGTTGATCGTCTGGTACCCCCTGCTCCTGCAGCTCAAGCTCCAGTCAACCCTACCGGTCCATCAGTATCCATCCTCATTGATCAAGAGGCACCATCGGGAAGTCATTCACCATCATCTTCGGATCATCAATCCTCTTTAGTACATCAAGGTGTTGCAGCTGAGCATTCGTTTAAAGTAAATCCTTTTGATGTGGCTGATCCCGAACCATTTGTTAATGTGTTCGCCCCAGATCATAACTCTGAAGCATCATCTTCTGGGTTAATCGCGAGAACTGAATCCAGCCAAACCACTCAGCCTCATGAACATCCCTGAAAATGGACCGCCTCCCATCCTATTGATAATATTATTAGGAACCCTTCTCGACCGGTATCCACTCAGAAGCATCTTGCTACAGATGCTTTGTGGTGCTTCTACAATTTAGTACTGTCCAAAGTCGAACCGAAAAACTTCAAATCTGCTATTACTGAAGACTGCTGGTTTCAAGCCATGCAAGATGAAATCCATGAATTTGATCGACTGGACATATGGGAATTAGTGCCACCTCTAGACTGTGCAATGATTATTGCTCTCAAGTGGATTTATAAGGTGAAACTTGATGAGTATGGTGACGCGTTGAAAAATAAGGCACGTCTTGTAGCGAAAGGATATCGTCAGGAAGAAGGTCTTGATTTTGAAGAATCCTTCGCCCCGGTCGCCAAACTTAAAGCTATCAGAATATTTTTTGCCAATGTTGCCAGCAAAAACATAACAAATTAAGGGGCGGGAAAAATAGTTTTCACTGTTCACCGTCTTCCCTAATTTACCTTCTCTAAAATTAACTAGATTAAAGAGAAATTAACCCACTCCCTTATGTGGCAAAGAGATTCCAAGTACGAAGTTGCTGACTCGGCAAAGAAAACGTCACCTTATGATATGATTGGTCAAAGTTCTGACAGCAAGCTTGACGCGTAGAGGAACTTAACTCAATCTCTGGATGAAAAATTTACATTGAATACAAGCCAAAAGAAGCACATTGCCTCGGACAAATGGATTGCACGCTGGACAATCTTGTGTGTGCACAATATTGATATCCAAACGGTGAAGATTGATGATCCAATGAGTACATGGATTTAAAGGCTGTTGAATCATTTGGAGCGTTTGAGTACTTAGAAGATATTTATAAATTCTCTATATGCATTTTTAATGAGATCCTAATCACTCACTCAATTAGTGCATCTAGAGTAGTTTTTGAGATAGCTTGGAGAATTTGCTTATGTTTTGTTCTTTTCAAATCATTTTAGCTTATCACTTTTACTTAATGTATTTTTCATTTAAGCTTGTAAACTAGATTCAAGTTATAAAATGTTGTTTTGAATTGGGAGATTTGTTTCTTATTGTTTTACCTTAATGCAATACATTTTGATGATGACGGCTTTGGTGCACTTGAAGATCATTATGCTCTTAAATCTTCTCTTTAGCTTGGTTATGTAAATCATGGTTTGCGCTCATATAAGCGTAATTAAGTGTGTGTACATAATTCTTCGTCTATAGATATTTTTCACAGTTGCTTTTTTATGGATGGGTAGCGAGTGATGGTGGGGCGGATCTTGTACTCTAACTGCGGAGCATGGTGTTGAGGGTGCGGGTGGAGGTGACGCTGTTGGAGATTGAGGTTTTCGAGGGTGGGGGCTTTGGGGCTAGTGTAGTCGCATTTTCGTTTTTGTGAGGGGTTGGGATAGGTGTTAGGTTGAAGGGAGTGTGGGTCGTGAGGTTGGAGGGAGGGTGGTGAGGTGGTGGGAGGTTGTGTGGGAGGGGGTGGAGGTTGTGTGGGTAGGGGGTGTGGGGTTTTGAGGTGGGGGCGGTGGTGTGGGTGTTTTATTTTTTTTTGATTTTTTGTGGAGAGTGGTTGTGGAGGGCTTGGGAGGGTTTAGGTCAGGGGTTTATGGTATTTGGTATTTATTTTTTAGGTGTTGGTGTGCTGTTAAGGGTGAAGGTGGATGGGTGAATTTGATTTACTTTGAATGTTGTGTTCCTGCTAGATTGTTTTGCTGTGAGTGAGGGTCGTGGTGGTTAAGTGGGTGGTTTTGACTGGTAGATTGTTGTGTGCGGGGGTGGCGGCCCCTACAACTGGTCAATGGGATGAATCATTTTGTGGGTGTGTGTATGGGGACTGTGGATTGAGTATGTTGATGTTGTGGATCGGGTGGTGTTTATTTGAGCGGGTTGTGGACCCCCCCTCAAACAAATTGGTGAGTCTAGGCGTTCTGTTCTTTGTGGGTGGGAGTGTTGGGTGGGTTTTTAGAGCGGTATTGTGATAGATTGTTAGCTGTGGGGAAGGAGATCTGCATGTTTTTGGTGGTGGGGGGTTTTCCGGGGTTTGCATTTTTATTTGGGGTTTTATCTTTGTGGGACTGTAGCTTAGTGGGTTGTGGAGGCGCGGTACGTGTTTTGTTTGTGGTGGGTTGTGGGGGGGTGTGGTTTGGGGTGGTGGAGCGAGTTTATTCGTATTTGAAGGGTGGCGGTGTTTAACAACACGTTTGGATGGGGTGGTGGGGACTGTTTTCATGTTTAATATTTAATTTTAATCAATTTATTTTTTATATTTTTTATTTATTATCAAATAAATTAATTAATTAATATATCCATAATTAAATTTTTATCTATTATAAATTTTAATATTAACTAAAATATAATTAAAAATTATACTTATTTTTTTATATTTAAATCAATTAATATTTATAATATATTATATAAACACAATTTCTATTTTAATTATCAAATTAATCTATTATTAATTTTATTTATAAATATATATTCTCACACATATTATACAATAATTATATTCAAATAAAATTAAATTTCTTAATATTCTTTTTCTTTATAATTAAATTAATTATTACATACCCTAATATTAATATATTAATATTTAAATAAACATTTTTCCTTATAAAACGAACCAATAATTAATTATATAATATCAATATATTTTCTTATTAACAATATAACTATTTTATTAAATTGTTTAATTAAATTACATATTATAAATACATATTTATTTTTAAATTTTACATAATATATAATTTTTATTTTATTTAAATTTTTTATTTTTTTTATTATTTTTTATATTTTTTTTTATTTTTATTTTTTTATTCTCTTTTCATTATTAATTACTTTAATATCATTTTATTAATATTTTTTCATTATTATATTTCTTATTTCAATTTTTAAATTAAATTCTATATTTTTTTTTCTATATTATTTTTTTTTTTATATTTCTAATTATATTTATTAAAATTATCAAATCATTCTAAAAATATTTATATTAATATTTACTCTTCATTTTTTTTATATATTAAATATTTATAAATTTTATAATTTATTAAAATATAAATTAATAAAATTCAATTATATTTTTTCTTCATTATATTATCATTCACTTATTTATATTAATTTTTTATTCCAATTATTTATTTTTATTAATTTTTTTTTTATTATTAAATATATCTTCTATATATTTTTCATTTCAATTATAAATAAATTATATTTTTTATTTTCTTATCTATTTAAATTTTTATCATTAATTATATTATTTTACTTTATTTTATATAACAATCACAATCACAATTTTATTTCTATATTTAATATATTAATTTATTTTATATTATCCTATCAGTATAAATCTTAAAATAAATTATTATTATAATCATATATATTACAAATAATATACTTTAATAACTAATTATCTATATTTTAGTCATAATATTATTTATTATTATATTAAATATTAATAAAAATCATTTTTTATTATAAATATTTTTTAATATATAGTAATCCACATTTTTTCCAAAAATTACTGTATTTTTATATTAATCTCATCTTTAATTAAAATTCCAAAAAAAATATTAGCATAGTAATTAGCTTATCAATTATGCTTATTTAGTTGTTAAAAGCTGCTTATTAGACTTGTTAAAAGCTAATTGATATCTGGAATTTGGTCTTTGTTCATTATTTCTCATCTTCATAAGCTAAAAATGGATTTTGGCCTTTTTAAGGGGTGTTTGGCACAAGGCAGTACTAACTCAAGTTAGTACTGCCAAGGCCATTTGGTCCTTAGGATTGGTTTAAAATTACATTTGCAGGTTTATAAGATTGGATTTAAGGAAATTTGTAGGTTTAAAATTAGCTTTCATTTATGTGAATTAGCTATAGTTTAGTGTGTTAGTTTAAACTCAGTCCTATTAGCATCATTAGCTTAAGTTTGTTTTTACTTAGAATAGTTGCTTAAATTGCATTTGATTGAGTGTTTAAAAGTGTAGAAACAAGGATCTATAGACTGCACTTGTAGGTTTTAAAAAATTAGATAATTTGTGTGCAAACTGCATCAGTATAAATAATAGACAAGTAACCCTTTTCAATCTTAATTTTCAGATGGTTATAATAGTTTTTAGGTCTTGATTTTAAGTTTGCTAGTAGCTTATAGGTTATAATAGATCTGTTTCAGCTTAATTTGTTGTCAAAAGTCCATTTGATTATCTGTTTTTAAGCTCAATAAAGCAATTTATCTTTTTAAACCAAAAATTTCACTCAGCTCATACTGAGTACATAAGCTGTTTTCAATCAACTTTTTCTTTGAGCCATTGAATTTCAAACTATGTTTAAAAAACTGTTTCATGTAGCTTTTTGGCCAGGGTTTAAGGTAGTGTAAGCTAGATTGTCATAAGGATCCTTTTGCTTATCTAAAAATAAGCTCAAAAGTATCTCATTGTCTGTTTGGTATCCAGTGTTGTCAAAATGCTTATTTGAGTATTCTAGCTTATAGCTTAAGTTCTTTGTTTAGTTGTTGTTTAAACTTGCTTATTAGGTTAATTTTAGTAGTTCATAGCTTATTTAGTTTTAGCTTTAGCTTAACTTAGTTTTAAGATAATCAAAGTTTTGTTAAAAAGCCATGAACATGCTAAGTGTTTCTGTCAAGATAATTAGCTGATTTTCTAGTTTATTTTAGACTTTCAAAAAAGTTGATTTCACAAAAAAGTTTTCTTATAAGCTGTTTTAAAAGATTGCTTTTCAAAGTTTTTGTAAAAAGAAAAATAAAAAGGGAAGAGGGGAAATCCAGGGTGAGCAAGGCTCGAACCCTGGACCTCAACCTTTATAACAACACAACACCACACACCTCACACCAACGTGCCCTTGGGACTTTTCTGTCTAAAGGTGCACGTTTAATTCTTTTAACCCCTTTTTCATTCATTCTAAAAATAAGCAATTCGAATGCTTATCAGGCTTATTTGAGCTTATTCGTTTGAGCATTTCCTTTGTTTACATTTTTCCTGTATTCCCTTCATGTTTAGCTATTTTTAGAATTTTTTCTAGGATTTTTATTTTACACTTTTATATTTTTAATAATTTTTCTTTATTAAAATCTTTTAAAAAATCATAAAAAATAGAAAAAATAATCAAAAAAATATAATTCTTTTTCTGAAAATTTTCTTTTGTCATTTAGGATTTATAAAAAATAATTTTCATTTATAGGGTTAATATTTTGAAAGTTTACTTTTTAAAGAACGGGATTCAATCCCTGTTCTCGTTTTCTTCGTTTTTAAGCTTTAATCACTCTCGTTTTAGAATTTCCTTAGCATTTTCTTTTTAATAGTCATTTAGGATTAGAAAAAGTTTAGAAAAAACATTTAGAGTTTAATTATAGTATTCTTGCTTATTTGTCACGTTTTCTTTAATTATCGTTATTTGAATTTAATTGCTTAGTCGTTAATTTTTCTTGCTTGTTTAAATTGTTTTTAATTATAGATTTAAAAAATTAATCCAAAAAGTTTGAACCAATTTAAGTCATTGTCCAAATAACAAACGAGGTCTCAATTTCATAAGTCTTTAGGAAAACGACCCGGTAATCACTTACCGGTTAAACGTGTAGTATTTTTTGTAAGATTTTTCCTACTACCTTTGTCCTCAAGGGTAGTTTTGGAATTTTTCTATACTTTGGATATTATTACGTATTATAATTATTACATCAGACCCAATCATGCCACGGTAAAGTATAGCGACAACGGGTTTCCCCTATAGATCTTCATCCATTTTGCTCTTTTCAACCATAGGTGTGTCGACATAATCAGTAGTATGCATACCATATCCCTATTTAGACTATGTTAAAGAAAATATATAGTAAAATTCGTAAATAATTAATAATAATAATTATAAATATATCTCGATAAGTCCATTACGTAACCTTAATCACTGTGAAAATAATCATAATAGAGTTGAAAATGAAACGTTTACTCATAATAAACATATTTAAGAAGTTTCGAGAAAAAATATGTTTTTTCATCTTTTAGTGAATTTATTTAATAATAAAATAATAAAAAATAATATTTTATTATTTAAATCAAAAATCATGTTTTTAAGTAAAATTTCTAAGTATAAACTTTTTACGAAATTTCGACATGACCCGTACGTTTATATAACGTTTTTCCAAGGTTTCAAACCTTAATTTCAACACTTTTCACCATTTCGACACTTTTTGACAAAATTTCAAAATCTAAATCTTTAACGTTTACTAAAATGTTTTTCCCAAAATAGCATTCAATATCACTTCGTAAATACATTTCACTTTCGAAAAGTCCGTCAAAACTCTTATAACGACTAAATATCGCTTATTGGGCTTTAAGGCCCGAAAAAGGTCATTTAGGTATTATAATCCAGAAACGATCCAAGTCCAAAACCAAGGTCCATTTATATACATAAGCTTATACTAATAAGTTGGAAATAATCTGAACCACAATAAGCCCTCCCATTAAGCCACGACTTAAATAGGCTTATTGGCCGTGAGCCCATAAGCTTCACAATACATATACTAAGCTTGAAAATAAGCTAATAAGCTACGTATCGCATTTGGTTACTACCATAAGCTATAAAAATAGTCCACGACATACACCATACTACGAAAATAATCAAAAATCACTTCCCTCGTGATTTTGAAATGTGACGTGAGCATATAAGCTCAAAATAAGCCACGAAAAGCCCACAAAATAAGCTATACAAGCTATTATTCAAAATAAGCTATTTAGCAATATATGTTATTCAACCATCACGACCACAACATCAAAACTACAAAACCCCTTTATTTCCTTTTAAATTCGACGCAAGCCAAACACATCCTTTTAATCGTTTCGTTTCCAAAAATTGATTTTTACGATGATCAACTTGTACAACTAACATCTATGCATCAGTACAAACCCAAAAGGACAAACGAAATTTAAATTTGAAAACTTACAAGAAAATCTTAAAAAATGTAGATTTCGACACGAACCGTACAACCCAAACATTGTTTAAATGTTAACCCGCGTACAAGAATCAACCCCAAATCTTCATGTCTTCATGTTTTGATCAAATGGAAAATTTTGTAAGTGTTTGGTGTGTGGGTTGGTTTTGGACGAAGAGAGCAAGGACGAGAGGAGAGAACAAAAATGTTTTTGTGTGCGTGTATGTTATGATTGAAAATCAGGTGGTAACAAATATCTAGTGTCCTTAACCAACACAAGTCCAAATCAAAATAATGTGCCTCCTTGTCCTCACCTAGGGTGTTCGACCGCCATAGGATCCTAGGAAGGTTCAGGTCATTACTTTTCAGTGTCAGGATCACTTAAAAGCACGCAAAACACAACCGTAAAAATTACTCCCAAAGTTACTTAGGCATTTTATTCACTTTAAAAAATACTTTTCCAATAACTTAGAGTATTTACCACATATTTTTCACTTAAACCCACTTTAAAAATACTTTTCCAATAACTTAGAGTATTTACTCGACATATTTTCACTTTAAACCTTTAAAAACCCATTTGGACATTAATGGACGTGTCATGACTCGTTTTTCGACATTTCTCAAAATTCACGGGTCAAACCACTCGGAATACAAATAACATAATAACAACCTCTAAAAAGGAATATTATTCACAAATAACCATAAATCACCACAATTCTCATAATATCATCACCGTCAATACGGTACAAAATCTGAATAAACTAACAACCATCAAATAGTCAAAGGACTAAAAATGAAATATTCAGAACACAAAAGAGGAAAAGGTTACAAAATCATACCAAGCCCGTGGAGCCTGCTTCAACCCATAAAGATTTTTCTTCAGTCTGTATACATGGTTAGGATTCTCTGGATCTACAAACCCGTCCGGTTGACTAACATAGACCTCCTCACGTAATATATCATTCAAGAACGCGGTCTTCGCATCCATTTAGTAGATGATCATGTTCATGTGAGTGGCAAATGCGATAAAAATACGGATGGCCTCAAGTCGTGCAACTGGTGTAAAAGATTCTTCAAAATCGATGCATTCTTCACGATGATATCCCCGAATACACCTCCCAGCTCGTCTAATTTCACCTTGTAGATCCACTTCAAGGTAATAACCATTACATAATCTGGACGAGGTACGAGCTCCCAAACTTCAAGACGTTCAAACTCGTTGAGTTCTTCTTACATGGCTTCAATCCAACAGGATTCTATTAATGCGTCTTTATAACTCTTGGGTTTAACAGAAAAAAGGAAAGCATCGAAATAACAGAATAGAGCTTCGTCTTGTAGTTGTTGTCGAGTGGAAACCGATCTAGAAGGATCACCAATAACATTGTCAATCGGGTGATCTTTGGTTCATTTGTTGATGTGTTCCGGTGGTTGATTGATTGAACGCACATAATTTGGAATAACAACCTGAGTAAAGGATTCTTCAGAACTCGGTTCTGGAATTGGAAATTCAACAAATGGATTATTATCCATATGTGCAACTTCAATATCATGGTCATCTTCTTAAACACCGAGACGAATAAATGGTGATGGTGTTTCTGGAGGTGTTTGTGAAGTGCTTGTTAATGGCGCATCTTGATCAATTATCGTTGAGGAAGGTGTACCGGTTGAAACAACAGGTTTAGGAGCAATGAATGGAGGAACTTGAGGATCAACACATGGTGGGGGATTAAGGTACTTATCAAACATCGGCTGAAACAATATTTCCCAATCGGTCTTTGTTGGTGGGACATACGGAGTTAAAGAAGGAATGTTTGGCACGAGTCCTGAACTGATTGTTCCAGGAGTCAAAAGTTTAGGCCCGGGTCCTGAATTGAATTGTTCAGAAGCCATTGTTGTCAACTCATCAAAATCAACATGAATAGTTTCAATAATCATTCAGGTCCTTTTGTTGTAGATTCGGAATGCTTTCTTCGCGGGAGCATAACCAACAAAAATTCCAATATCAGCCTTCGGTTTTAACTTACCAAGATCTTCACCGTCATTAGTGGGATA
>BQNB010104799.1:0-17900 GCA_026074375.1 Tanacetum coccineum
CAATTATCTTGCCGATGGAGGAGATGACGACAATAACAAGGAGGGGTCATCTTAGGATGATGAGGATGATGATGATATGGATATCGAGGCCGATGATGATGAGGAGGAGGAGGAGCACTCAGCTCCTGCCAACTCTGTAGTTGTTGCCTTACCAACTACTGATCAGGCCCCATCTGCTGAGGAGACAGAGCCGTTCGAGACTGATGAGTCTGCGGCCACATCACCACCACACCCTGCATATCGTGTGACAGCTAGGATTTCTATTCCAACTCCAGTACCTACACCATTATGGTCTGATGCAGAGGTTGCCATACTTCTCGCTATATCTACCCCACCATCATCACCACTCTCCCCATGGTCTTCACCACTTCCCCAGATACCTTCTCCATCACTACCACTATCACCACCCTCACCTGTGCTATGATTCAGATGAGAGCTGAGGCCGCATCTACTTCCCATTCTCTATCATTATCACCACCCTTCATACTCTCCCCCACTAGACTAGATGCACCATCATTAAGGATACCACCACCCTTGCCTATATCAGTTCCTACTTCATCACCACCATTGCTACATACCATTTTTTTCCCTCCAAGTCGGAAGAGGACAAACCCGAGGTTACCTTACCACCTCGGAAGAGGTTAGGTATCGCTCTTGGTCCTGGATACGAGGTAGGAGAGAGCTCATCTTGATGTTGCAGACTATGGCTTTGTAGTCTAACTATGGATAGGGAGATTCAAGCTAGATCTAAAGAAGAGGTTTGGATATGGATCACTGACTCGATGGGATGAGATAGGTTGAGACCACGCAGGGGACTAGTTTAGTAACAGATACAAGAGTTGGGTCAACATATGACAACATTTAAGACTAGGGTTAGGCAGGACACGGATGAGGTTTATACGAGGTTAGACGATGAGCAGAGTCAGAGACAGTTATTAGCTGGTCGGCTCAATATGTATTAGAGAAAGAACTAGCACATCATAACACGTCATCAGATTGGAGACAGAGGCTAGATTGTCCCAAGAGACTTGGAGGCTATTCGATGTGATGTCGAGGATGAACTGCCCGCGGAGAGGTTATGTCACTGTGCGCATACTCGTAGTGGTTTAGATCTCAGAGATCAGAGATTGCTTGACTCTGTGATTCAGGAACAGGCTGTGACATCAGAGATGTTTTAAGGCAAGATCATAGAGATCTGCAGCGGAATAGAGAGTTAAGGATAACAAATCATGACCCGACATCATAGCATATATAGACCATAGAAATTTATGCAGTCTCTACAGAGAGAGGTTACTCCACTACTGGGACAGGTGACCACCTTGCAGGGGCAGGTGACAGCCCTACAAGGACAGGTGGTAGCATTACAGGGACAGGTCACAGCACTACAGGGGCAGGTTACCGTACTACAGGGACAACAGGGACCCGCTGGAGGTCCTGCATAGCCAGAGCTGCCAGAGGAGGCTGGTACAGTTCTAGATAAGATCAATTTTATGGCTAGTCCATTTTGTATAAAGCCTAGTAGTATTACGGTTTAATCTCGCTAGTATGCTTTAGGCGATTGTTATGTTTATTTTATAACCTAAACGTTATGATTATTTTGTATCTGGACCATTCATGTATGTTTTTTTTGCCCAATTTAAAATCTGATATGGTAGTATTATGTGACATTTGTAATCGAATATGTTTATGAATGAAAGTCGATTTTGGTTATATCATTGTTGATACAATTGCAGTTGTATATTTCACTATGTGAAGGTGATCTCAACTTTATTTAGCATGCGTATTATGTCATGTCATGGTTATGATTTTATGAAATCTAATGGGTATTGTATTTTCTTGTGATTGAAGAAAATGGCACCAAAACGAGCCACAAGGTCAACACCGGTCACAACAACCCCAGCCCCAATAGCAACCACCACCACATCGGTCACTAATGCCCAACTTCAGGCAATGATTGACCAAGGTGTCACTGCCGCTTTGGGCAACCCCCCCCAACACCCACGAGATGCAAAAGCAGGACTGGCGAAGACAGCCACACTGTCGGGAACGTGGTGGCAGAATGACGAACGCATTGTTCGAGAAAGCACTTACCAAACTAAATTATACGTGCAAACAACTATATTTCAAAGGCACTGAGGGAGTTTGTTTGAATTTAAACTTCGAATGGTTTCTACAAGGATGGAGACTATTTTCGACATAAGCAATGCCCTGTGGAAAATCAGGTTAAGTTTTCCACTTGTACTCTTCTAGCAGGTGCTCTAACATGGTGGAATTCCCATGTTATGACTATCAGTCATGATGCTGCATATGCAATGACTTGGGCCGATCTAAGAAAGAAGATAACTGACAAGTACTGTCTGAGGAACGAGATGAAAAAGCTCAAGGCTGAATTGGTGGAATTTGAAAGTGAATGGTACTGATGTAATAGGGTACAACCAATGTTTCCAGGAACTAGCACTGCTGTGTGTTAGGATGTTTCTAGAGGAGTCTGACAAGATTAAAAGGTACGTCAGCGGATTACCTGACATGATCCATGGAAGCATTGTAGCATCAAAGCCGAAAACCATGCAAGAGGCTGTTGAAATGGCCACTGAACAAATGGGATAAGAAAGTCAGGCACCATTACTGAAGATACACTAAGAACAAAAGAAGTTTTAAAACACTTTCCCGAAATAAATCAAAACCATACAACAAACAGAAACAAGTTGACAAGAAACACTGCAGGCCTATACTAGGCGAGGGACTGGTGAAAAGGAAGCCATACAGGGCTCTAAACCCCTATGCGCTAAATGCAACTATCACCAGACAGTTCCCCGTGTGCACCAAAAAGCTTACAGATGCAACAAAGTTGGCCAATTTGCTTGGACTGTAGGAGTAAACGGGAAGTGCCAACAAGGCTCAAACAATCACAGGGGCACTGGGACAATGGTAGAACCTACTTGCTTCGAGTGTGATAGTTCAAGGAGCACTACAAGAGGGAAAGCCTAAAGCAGAAGAACAACAAAAACCGAAGAAATCAAGTTTAGAATGACATGGGGATCGCATCTAAATGTGTACACATAGTGGGGACATGCAGGTACAAACCCAGACTCTACACATTGTGACGGGTACGTTCCCTTCTCAATCAACCGTTAAGCTTCTATATATTTGATATTGGTGCCCCCCCCCGAAAAATAGGAGTTTTGTGTCTACAGCATTTAGTTCCGTAATGGATATCCCAACGCCAATCATACCTTAGATCACTATTACTATGTCGAACTAGCTGACAGGAAGGATAATTGGGTTAATACAATCCTTAGGAGTTTGCACATTAAATCTCCTTAACCACCCTTCGAACATAAATTTAGTGCCCGTAAACTTGGTAGTTTCACGCTATAATTGGGATGGATTGGTTTGGCAAAGTACCACTCAATCATTGTGTGTGCCGAGAAGATTTGTTCGTATCCCCTAAAGAAATGAAACATTAATTGTTCACGGTGATGAAAGCAACCAGGGACACGAGGCTCGTCTATACATTATCCCGTACTCCAAAACATAAGAATACATGCTAAAAGGGTGTCCAGTCTTCTTGCACATGGTCGACGACAAATGAGGTTGAAGACAAAGACAGATAAATGAAGCGACTTGAGGATGTACCAATAGTTCCAAATTTTCCTGAAGTCTTTCTTGAGGACTTGCCGGGTCTTCCTCCGACTCGACTAGCGGAATTCCAAATCGATTTGGTACCTGGTGCTAAACCCGTAGCTCGGGCGCCTTATCGATTGGCACCTTCTGAAATGAAAGAGTTGTCGGAGCAACTAAAAGAACTATCTGAAAAAGGCTTTATAAGACCTAGGTCCTCACCCTGGGGAGCTCCGGTCTTGTTTGTCAAGAAGAAGGACGGATCATTCCGGATGTGCATTGATTATCGGGAATTGAATAAACTAACGGTGAAGAACCGTTATCCGCTCCCAAGAATTGACGATTTATTTGATCAAATCCAAGGGTTGAGTGTCTACTCGAAGATCGACCTAAGGTCGGGTTATCACCAACTGAGGGTTCAAGAAGAAGACATTCCGAAAACCGCTTTCAGGACCCGTTATGGCCATTATGAATTTCAAGTTATGCCGTTTAGTTTGACAAACGCACTTGCCGTATTCATGGACCTTGTGAATCGGGTGTGCAAACCATATTTGGATAAATTTGTGATTGTCTTAATTGACGATATTCTGATATATTCAAAGAACAAGCAAGATCACGAAGAACACCTTAAGCTAATCTTAGAATTGCTTAAGAAAGAGAAGTTGTATGCCAAGTTTTCCAAATGTGAATTTTGGATTCCTAAAGTACAATTCCTAGGTCACGTGAATAATGTAAGGAGGGCATGTCACGTGGGATCCACCAAGATCGAATCCATTAAAGATTGGGAATCTCCTAAGTCGCCAACGGAGATTCGTCAATTTTTATGTCTTGCTGGGTATTATCGAAGATTCATTGAAGGGTTTTCAAAGATTGCCAAACGAATGACCAAGCTTACTCCGAAGAAGGTCAAGTTTGAGTGGGGTGATAAACAAGAAGCAACTTTTCAACTGTTAAAGCAGAAGCTGTGTAGTGCACCAATCCTGGCCTTACCTGAAGGAAGCGAGAGATTTTATGCATATTGCGATGCTTCAAAAGAAGAGTTTGGGCGGCTGTGTTAATGCAAAGATAAAAGGTGATTCTTATGCATAAGATTCAGAGAAGACAGATACACCTAATGATTTGGAAACTTGGAGGCATAGGTTCGCATTCTCAAGATTGGAGGCACTACCAGTATGGAACTAAAAAATCCGGTGTTCACTGGTCAAAAGATGCCTACAACACATTCTTAAACAGACATAGTTGAACATGAGGCAACGTCGTTGGTTGGAATTACTCAATGATTACGATTGTGAGATTCGTTATCACCTGAGGAAGGCAAACGTTGTTGCTGATTGCTCTAAAAAGCATAAGGAGAAAGATCAACATTAAGAATGCGTGCCTTAGTCCATGACTATTGGCTATTGGATCTTCCCAAACAAATCTTGAATGCTTAGACTGAAGCACGAAAACCAGAGAACATCAAGAACGAAGATGTTGGAGGAGTGTTGGTTGAGAATGCTAAAAATCCAAAGGCGATTAGGACGAAAAAAGTTGGAACCTCGTGCGGATGGAACTCTATGCCTCAATGGCAGAGTTTGGCCTACCCTGTTATGGCGATTTGCGGAATGTGATCAGCACGAGTCTATACAAATTTAAAAATAATCTATAACGTCGGGTTCAACAAGATTGGTACCAAGATATGAAAAAGCTAAAACGGTAGCCCAATATTAAAGTCCGACATCGCCACCTAAAATTAGCACTTGTTGACGAGTCTAAGGTCAAGGCAAACATCAAAGGCCATTAGGATTGTTGATACAGCCCAAGATACCTGAATAGAAGTGGGACAACATCACTATGAATTCTGTCACAAAGCTCCCTAAGACGTCGCAAGGCTACGACACCATTTAGGTGATTGTTAACCCGATCTCACTAAGACCTGCAATTTTCACTGACACTGAGAGAGACTGATCCTATGGAAAATATTTGCAAGAATATACTAAAGGAGGTTGTTCATAGCATGGAATACCTGTTTCAAATAATTTGTGATCGCGACCCGAGGTTCGCATCCAACTTTTGGAGGTCACTTCAGAATGCTTTAGGTACTAATTTGGATATGAGTACTGCGTATCATCCAAAAACAGACGGGCAAAGCGAGAGGACAATTCAAACTATCCAGGATATGCTGCGTGCTTGCATGATCGATTTTGGAAAAGGTTTGGCTAATCACTTACCGTTAGTTGAATCTGTTATAACAATAGCTATCACTGCTAGCATCAAGGCTGCAACCATTCAAGCACTTTATGTTCGGAAAGTGTCGATTCACCTGTTTTGTTGGAACCGAAGTTGGGAAAATCTTAATCCCCACCTCGGTCCCAAACTAATATTTTCAAGAGACAACTGAGAGAATCTCCAAAATCAAAGCAAAGATGCAAGCCGCACCAAGATCGACAGAAGGAGTTACGCTGATCTGAAGCATAAAACCGTGGAATTAAACTAGTAACCCTGGTCACCAAGCTAGGTACAAGTACCATCAATTCTTTGAGTTGCATACTGGCCTTAGCACTTCCTGATGTGTTACCTTCAGGGAAAGGTGCTTCATATGACCTAGGTGGTGAGGAATGAGGTGGTGAGTAAGGTGGTGATTGAAATGGTGAAAGAGGTGGTGATTGATGTGGTGAATGAGGTGGTGGTGATGGATGAGTTGGTGATGGAATAGGTGATGGAATAGGTGGTTGGGATGTGGATGATATTGGATCAACAGGTGTGTGATGGGGTTTAGCTGGTTGTGCTAAGTCTTCACCTTGATCCACAGCTGCCCCTGCCAACATAGCAGGCAGCAATGGTATAAAATCCCCTGCATAACCCCTTTTCATGTTTGCAAAATCTTTTTGGTCAAAGTGGGGGCTAAATACCTTCCTTTATTTTCAATTGTAATATCTAAAATAATTTGTAAAAACCTTTGATACATTAAAAATTTTGTATTACTCTCTATGTTATGAACCATCCCATTAAAAATTATTTTAGAAAAATTATAAACTCTATTGCTAGATAGACAGATTAATGCAGTAGCAATAGTACTATCAAATTGATCCCATCCACCAGACTTAGGGCTTAAGTAGTGTAAAATATGATGGATTAAAAATTTCCATTAAGGTGTAAAATTCCTTTTCCAAAAAGTTAATTTACCCTCAGTAACATACCCCAATGTGGCTAATCCAGCATATATTTCAGCATCAGATAAATTATGTATTCCTGTTGCATCTGCCAATTAAAGTTTACTTCTAACAGATGCCTCAGTAATAGTATACTCTTTAGAGTCTATAGATGCTATTACTTGTTGAGTCCCATTAGCAAGTGTTCTGACTGTGGCAGTTTGCCAGAACTGTTTGACTAGGGACTCATAGGTAGTAGGATTATGAGTAAAGGCATACCTGAGAGATGTACCTTTAATAAAATCTACTACCTCAGTGAAACCAACACTTTCATTTGGTTTCTTCAGGAAAGCTACCATATTATGCTTGTCTAAGTACTTTAGGTTGGCCATATGGACTTATTGATGAACAGAATTCGTAAGAATGTAAATTCTAATTCTGGTTGAATTCGAGTAAAATTACTAAGTGTCCGGTAAGAGAAAGGGAATTAATTTAATCGATGAAAAATAAGGTTTATTATGGACTGACTGTAACAGAATTTCTTTAGAGCAAAGAAAGAAGAATTTTATTAAAGAAGCAGAGTAATTATCCAAAATAGGAAAACCCTCTAGTTAAATTACCGTCGTAAAAATCTCTAACGGTAATATATAAAATTGAAAAAGTCAATTTCCACTCACCAGCACCAACGGCCATTCCACCCAGCTATTAAAATTAGTCCTACAGTACTATATATAGTCTACCAGAAATAATACAATAGACAACCAGAAGTAACCAATAACTACCAATATTAACCTAAGATTACAAGAAAAACTTTAAGTCCATAGGAATTAACAAGTAATCTCCAGTGCACAAGTAGAATATCCTCCCCGTATTTTATCTTGAATAAAGTTGGGTCAATTGTACCTTTAGTAAAGCCTTTGGACATCAGGAAGTTTGATAGTTCATCGTACCAGGCTCTTGGAGCTTGCTTTAATCCATACAAAGCTTTCCTTAGAAGGTAGACTTTTTCTGGATGATCTGGATCAACGAACCCTTCTGGCTGAGCAACATAAACCTCCTCCTTCAGTGGACCATTAAGAAATGCCGTTTTCACGTCCATCTGATAGATTGGAAAAGACTTGTGTGCTGCGTGGGCAACGAAAATCCGAACTGCTTCCAAGCGAGCAACTGGAGCAAATGATTCTTCAAAATCAATACCCTCTTCCTGAGCATAACCTTTAGCAACAAGTCGTGCTTTGTTGCGAATTACAGTCTGATCTTCATCCTTCTTGTTCTTCCATAACCACTTTAGCTTTATAATCATCTTGCCAAATGGTTTGTCGACTAGTTCCCAGACTTTTAGTCTGTCGAACTGATGAAGTTCATCCTGCATTGCTTCGATCCATGCAGAATCAGCCATTGCCTCCTTAATGTTCTTCGGTTCAACAATACTCACCGTGAGCGCGAACATACACATTTCAGGATCTGTGGCAAGCTGTCGTCTTGTTTGAACTGGCATGGTTGGATTTCCACGAACTTGTTCTAATGGATGATCTCTGGTCCATCGGTAATCATGACTTTGTGGTTGAAATGAATGCACATCGGTATTATCAATGTTGCGTGAGGAAGACTCACCAATTTCTTGTACCCGTGTATAAAAAGGATTGATAAATTCATCTTCTTGAAATGATGCATTCGATGCTTGATCATTATTGTTTTCCTCATCGAGACCGTGTGTTGGACTGTAATATTCTTCAAGTAAAAGACTGAAGAGAAATTCTAACCCTTGTTGTAACAAATCTGTCTTTTCTGCTGAAGGAACAACATTTTGTCTTGGGGGCACGGGGTCAGAGTTGTCATAATCTGATGCCTTTTGTCCTTAAGGAACAAACCCTGAAGAGACATTTTCAACAGACATCTCTTATCGTTGTGGAGCGAGGTCTGAACTGTTGTGATCAGACATCATTGCCATTAAGACCGAGGCTTGATCTACTGCGATCAAACGTCTTTTGAACATTGAGGAACGGGGCCTGAAGTGTTATTTTCAGCAGACACCATTTGACATTGACGACCGAGGCTTGAACTGGTGTGTTCAAACGTCATTTCCATGAAGACCGAGGCTTGATCTGCTGCGATCAAACGTCTTTTGACATTGATGAATGGGGCCTGAAGTGTTATTTTCAGCAGACGCCATTGATGTAGCTCATCTTTTGTGAAACCATTCTGGCACTGGTTTCTTAGGAGCTTGTTCGCTTTCACATAGGTTTAGGATATCTGCATTTGAACCATTATGGGGGTGTCACTTTCAACCTTTGTTTGAGGCTAGAGGCGAATATTCGTTCCATGTTGGGAAACCATCTAAACAAACAGTCTTGAGAAATTCTAACCGTTGGTTTGCCACAAAACAATGATCTAGGATTGTTTATTTTCTCGATCACATGTAGTTCTTTTTGATTGAAAACCTATGTCCTTTTGGGAATCCTGTCTTTTTGGTTTCGTTGCAACCCTTATTTGCTCTTACGGGTTTGTTTCTGTATGCTTGTCTTTATAGGATGGAACCATAGCACGCGAGTTGACTTCATTCAGGAATTGTTATTACACTAGCGTCATGATTGCATTAAAGACACATTTACTTGAACCAATGGAAGCAAACAAAATGTTTGGAGGTCAGAAAAATTTCTAGGATCCTAGAGTGTTCATAGTGTCTTTTTCTTTAGCATCCTTCTATGTAGTGATTAAGATCAATGTCATTTGAGCTAACCTAGTAATGAGCTTGGTGCAATCATGTGATGAGGTTTTGCAGGGGCAGATTCTCTTTCTTTAGACAAGTAATGTGCAGTGATTGGTTTTGACAAAACGTGTTTCATATCAACTTGGGAGGCAAACCGTTGTTTTGAAATTCTAGGTTGTTCAGACTTAAACACAGTTGGTTGTCTAACAACTGATTGGTTTCTGTGTGGTTGTAAGACTGGTTTCCCCAAGATTGATGGTTTTGCAAACTTAGTATTCACACTATTTCCTGTTAGTTTTCTCAACTCGTTTTTTAATGCTGCAATTGCAAACCCTTTTTATGAAGTTGAGCTTTGAACTCAGCATTTTGAGCAATCAAAGAAGTTGTGTGAACAATAGTCTTAGCTCTCGTTATCTTGACAGAATCATACAGTTCTTTGTAATGCTTTTTCAAAGTCTCATTTCCCTTAAGTAATTTAGCCACTTTATGTTTCAATTCGATGTTTATTGTTTCAATTACATCTATGTCATGTTGAACCTTGGCTTCATTATTTTTTACTTTCAAAAATTAACCATGTTGCCCTTCTTTTAAAGCTTGATTTGATATTTAATTTCAAGATTAACACAATGTGCTTCCATTCTTAAAAAATCTTTTTGAAATTAGGCAACGGTCTTTTTGAGACAAATATTTTCAGATTCGAGAGATTGATATGAGAGTTCAGTTATCTGGTTATCAGTTAATTTAGCAGGCAAATGACGTGTGTCATGACATTGTTCAGTATTCTGGTCAACCTCTCCTTTATTATTGAATTCAGGTTGCTCAGTATGTTGTTGTCCTGTAGCAAATACATTGATTTTAGCAGTTGTTTGTACCTCAGTCATTGGCTCTTCATCATATATAGGTCTGATATCCGCATCATCAACATGTGCATCATTCCCTGATCTGCTGCTTGTATCTTGCTCTCCTGATTCTGTCCCACTACTTTTTGTGTTGACCAAACTAGCATCCAATGCTTTTCTTGTATCAACCTTTCCCTCTGTTGTCTGCATCTGTCTTTCACTCACCCTGCTGTCATACTCTTGTTTATGCTATGCTCTTTCATCAATTGACTTCTTAACAGATTCCATGTGTTTGATCAGTGTATCACGGAATTGTTTAGCAGTTGGGTTAGGAAATGCACTACTAGTATGATTAGACCACAAAAGCAACTTGTTGATCAAATTTTGTTTCTAAAAGTGATTGAAGTTGTTTGTCCATTTTCGATATAAAGTAGTCCTACTTTTACCTAATGGATTTAGAACATGGGTAAGAAACCAACGTTTTTAGCAATGTTTGGTTTTGTCCTAACAAACGTTTATCCCTCCACACATTTGTCCCTTCCTACTTCTTTAGGCGGCGCGTTCCAACTGATCAAGATAGGCCTTTGGATGTGGTTTGATAAGCATTCATAAAGACTAGTTAATGATATGTGTATTATACGGTTCACATTTGTCTATACCAATTTGATCACTCTCCCATTCCAAGAGTCACTGTGGTCTTCCCCATCGGGCAAAATCGGTATGCAGACCGAAGTATCATAGGGATTCTCATACAAACGAGGCTTATTCAGATTGAGCATTTCTTAGGTACCTTTGGATTTGCAAAGGTTGATCAACCATTATACGTAGCGCATTTGTGGTGCTAATGCATGTGATTGGTCAGAATTGACTGATTTGCGTTTATAAAGAATTTCATTTAAAAACTTTATTTGTTTCTCCATCTCAATCATCGTGTCAATGTCTTTTCCTTCCTTAACCTTTAAATCCGAAATAACCTTAGTTTTCTCTTTAAGTTGACCTTCAAATTGTGACCTAGTTAACAGACTCTTTTTGAGTAGCTCATCGTATTTCTGCTTGACAACTGAAATTTCTGTTGAGGATGTGTTAACTAGAGTAGACATGATGAATGATTAGTTATGAATTATGAAGTGTGAAAGATTTTGTTGGATCTTAAGTGGATATGAAGTTATAATGTTGGTGGTAAGGGAGGTGATAACAATTCACGTTCACGGGATTTTACACGTCTATGATTAAAACCGATAAATGAATTAACGGGATTTTACAAGAATCAATTATAAAAACCGTGAAATGATTAGATGCGGAATCAGCGTCGAAAAATTCCATAAAAAAAAACTGAAAAGTTCAATTTCACATAGAAAACAAGCTTTTTGGGCCTCGAAAAATCCTTAACCTGCCAAAGGGTGGATACAGCGTGATCCGTCTCGGTATTTTTCCTCTTTGATTTAGAGGTCCACGGGCCTTAAACGGAGTACGGATCCAAAAGATATGGCCGTATAAACTGAAACCCTTTTTTCGTCACACAAAATTTTAAAAAAAATTCGTCGGAGAGTTCCAAAAATCCGCTCGTTCGAATCGCTCGTTCGAACGCTTGTTCGAATCCGCATGCGGATCAATCGCTCGTTCGATCGGCTCTTTTCGAGTCAGCTTGTTTCGTGTCCGCTCGTTCGATCGCAAAAAAAGTCGTTCCATAGCTCCGTTCGATCACGCTATTTTCAATCGCTCGTACTTCGATCACGCTATTTTCGATCGCTTGTTCGGGGCGCTGAGTTTTCCGCACGTGTCGATTCGTTGAGGTTTTCCGCTCGTTTCGATATCGATATGTTTTTTCCACTCGTTCGATCGAAACGTTTTTTTCTCCACTCGAATCGATCGAAACGTATTTTCTTCACTTTTTTCGTTTACATCTCTTCTTGTTACTCTACCACCGCGTTTTCAACAACAAAATGATCCACGAAAAAAAGTATTTATGCCAGAGTGATGAATCAACCTAGCTTGCCGAATTCAATATGCTTAACACAAACCAAAAAAAAAACCCGCTATCCCACCCGAGGCGATTGATACCAATTGTAGGAACCCGTTTAATACTTCCACTTCATAACCCGAACCACGAAACAAGAAAAGAGAAGAGAGAGAGACGAAATTGAGAGAGAGAGAAGAGAGAGAGTTGAGAGAGAATAAGAAAAAGAAATTTAGATTAATGAAAAGATATAACTAGATATTTTCATATGAAAATATCTATATATATATTTAGATATTTTAGAAAATATCTAAATATATATATACCCCTACACATTTAATGTGACGCGCGGGATATAAAACTAGGACCCCGGGCTTCGGTTTTGCATTGGGATTAAAACTCCAAAACATATACAAAATATTAGATTATCTATCGAGCCCGATTCCCGAATAATATTTAAGTTACAAACATTAACTAATTAAAGACCGAAGGCACCATCGAAGGAGTGACCGAGTGCATCCTTGTACGAACTCAATAAATTGAGGCTAACACATTCAATAAACGCTAAAACCTTCTTGAGTGCATCTTGTCTGAAAAAATATATGCACCCGTCGGCTGAAATCTAAGGCAGTCTTGATTCGTTTGAATTCACAGAGTTGTAAAAAAGTATCGATTGGTGGAGTTTTCCTGAGAAGCCACTGGTGAAGACATTGACGAAGAGTCCTTTAAAACATTCCCATGCTTCATTAAAAGGCTTCATTTGGTTTTTGGTAAAAAGTAATGATCTCATTCCGATAGTAAGTGGTTTTTTGAAGGTGGGAAGTATTGGTTTATGAATTTTGAAACAAGGTCGTCCCCTGTGAAGAATTGATCAAGGATGTTCTTGTCTAACAAATCTCGGGCTTCAACCCGTCTAGAGAAAAGGTGAAAATGCAAGCTTTACCCGAAAGTGTTTCGGAACTTCGGGATGTCTAAACTTTAAAGTGACCTTGTTAAAAAATCGAAGGAGATTGTTAGGAACTTGTCTACCCCGTTAAACTTATTACTTTGCACAAAGATGATTTAAATGTTGCTTAAGCTCGAAATTGTTAGCATCGATTCGGTGGGACAACTATAGCATTTCAATCCCTCGATGAGAGCCTTGTAACATTGGGCCATATACATTGTCGGCCATTGGAACAACGTTTTGTTCAACAATTATGGTTCTTCTAAATCCAAATTTTTCAAACACAAACCGAAAAGTTTGTTGTTGTCGAACGTCTTCAGATATTGCGAAACGAGTGCGCATAAAAAGCAAAAAACTAAAATTAAAAACAAAAACTTTACACTAAATATTTTTTTTTAGCAATGAATTTTAACGGGTTTTCGGGAGCTAGGAAGATAACTATAAACCAAATAAGCAACTAATTCACGTTAGCTTCTCAAAAAATTGCTTTTCAAGGTGAGCCGTACTTCGTAGAGACACAAATGGCAAGTGTTAAATCTTTGATTACGAATTGGGAACAATTGCAAGTTCACCGGAAATTATTATGATAACACCTCCGTTGAGAATGTTATATTTTGGTATTTTTACCAATTGGTGATTTTTATTTCTTAATTAAAAAGGAAGATTTTTTTATATTTTTGATTTTTCTATTTTTTTTATCTTTTACTTATACTAAAAAGAAAAGGAAAATATTTTTTACTTTTTATATTTTATGATTTTTTGGATTTTTGAAAAACGAAAATGAAACTTTCAGTGTGAAAGGATCTTCAAACCAAATCAACAAACACAAAACGTAGGAATCTTGACACTAGTCCCCGGCAGCGGCGCCAAAAACTTGATGTGTAAGTTTTATACACGTAAAGTATATATAAAATATAACCTTAAGAGCAATTAAGAAAATTACCAAGTTACCCTTGATAAAATTCACTCTCAAAAATATATATAATATAATATATAATACGTATATTAAACCGGGTAAGTATGATCACCCGGGTCGTTATCCCCAATGACTAGTGAAATTGAAACCTCGTTTAAGTCCGGATTCTGATTTGAATTAAGCAAAGATATTTGATTTGGAAAGCTATGACTACTAAAAAAATGGACAATTAATCAAATACGGAAAACAAATAAAACGCGACTATTAAGCAAGTAAACTAATTTTAATCCCTAAAAATGTAAACTAAATTTATAAACCTAAGATATGACAAAAGAAAATTTTAGAAACAGAAATTACTATTTTTGGCTTTTTAGTTTTAAAAGATATGAATTTTCTAAAATTTAAACTAATTAAAAACTATAAAAATAATAAAACTATTAAAAATAAAGTCCTAAAAATTTTATAAAAATTACACTAAATAAAGAAAGTGTGCAGAAATTTTAGAAAAATAAAAGCCCTAATTTTTATCTTTTTATAAAAGTCTAATTAAACTAATTAAAACTAAACCCTAATTATTAATTAAAATATTAAAACTAATTAAAACTTAACAAAAGACTTAACTAAGGACTGATTATGCCAATACTAGAGGGACTAACGGAGCAAAGATACTAACTGATGAAGAACTAACTGAGAAACAATTAAAAACTAAAAATTACAAAACTAATCCCTGAGGACCTAACCCGACTTCAAACAAAGTCCATTTTAGGCTTAAAGATAAGTTGAAATTAAAAGTGCTTTTTAGGAAAAACTTAAAAAGAAAGCCAAATTTATAAAATAAGCTAGGGGGAACAACTTTAACAAAAGCACTATGGTCTGAAACTCAAAGATAAGCTCTAAAAGAGCTTCTCAATAAGCTGTTACAGAAACTAGGGGTTTGGACTATGTTTTACTAAATCAGCTATAAAAAGCCTCAAATTAACACAATTCTAAAAGGGTAAAATGATACTAAATAGCTGATGAATTGGTTTAATCAAAAAATGCAAAGAAATCTAACCTAGAAGTACTGTTAGCAACTAAAATTGATCATAACAAAGCAACCACAAAACCCAAAGCAATAAGCAACCTACTGTTTTTGGTTTTTTAAGTATTTTTGTGATTTTGACAGCTAAATTAAGCTAGGTAAATAAGCTAGAAAATGAAATTTAAGTCCTAATCTATATTAAGCTATAACTAAACTATAAGATGCTAAAAGATAAGCTATTAAATCCTACAATTACTGGCTTAAATTGGGATTTGAATATCAGCAGTACTAACTAACTTAGTACTGCTGATGCAGAGATCTTTTTAACAGCTGAATAGGCTAAGAAAATAAGCAGTAAAATGAAAACTAAAACCTAAACTATATTAAGCTATATCTAGATTACTTCTAACTTGAATTTAAAATCCTAAATCCTATTCTTACTTAACTAAAAATTAAGCCAAAGGTAGCAGTACAAACTGTGACAGCAGTACTAACTTTTTAGTTAGTACTGGTGCACTTTGCACAAATGCAAACCAAGAGTGCAGGTTTCCTAAGGGAAATCCTGCACTAAGACACACTCCAATAGAGTGTATAAACAAAGTTCAAGCAAGATCTAAGCCTTGGAGGGCTTAGATCTAAATTTCACAAGTGAAATTCAAAGATAATTTCCCCTGGTGCTGGTACCAACATAATAAGCCATAACTATTTCAATTTAGCAATCTAAACTCTAAAATCTTTTGGAAACTTAATTTCTTAGAAAAACTCAACTGACTCAAAGTGTTTGCACAAATTAAATTGACTTATTGTGGTCAAACTAGCTTAATCCAAACACCCCTTTAAGACTATGACAGTTTTGATTAAGCTACTAAATTTGAAATCTAGTAAACAAGTGCTTAATACCAGACAATTAACAGATTAAAACTACTTTAATAAGCATGACTTAACAACTAAATAAGCAATAATCTAAGACTTAAGCTATTTTACTATATTTTTGGTTTTTTAGAGGTTTTTAAGACAATTATATGAAAATCTATGATTCAAACTAAGAAAGTTAAAAACAGATAAACAACTATGATGATTTAGCTAGATAAAACTCAAATAAGCACTAATAAGCAAAGAGAATAAGCAAATAAGCAGATCTAAATATAGAAAGCAATGAGATCACTATTTAAAGCTAGAATAAAAGGAAATTAAAGAGAAACTTACAAACTCCTCTAGCTAAACAAGAGGACCAATAAAGGCAGCTACAAGCTCTCCTAGCTTATGAATAAGCTAGGAGTTAAGTCCTTGAGAACCCTTCCATGTTTGGTTCTCCTTCCAAAAAGCTCAATAATCCACAAGTGTAAGTTAAGATGATTAAAGGTTTAGATATGATTAATTCTGAATTCAATAAGCTCTATTTCAGCTTATAGACTGAAAGAGCTTTAAATGAGCTTATTAGCTTATTGAGACAACTTGGCTTATTAAGATAGCTTATGAAAAAGAAATTTGGAGAGATTAAGAAAAACTGAATTTCATTAATAGAAGAAACTGATTACATTGCTTAAGAAAAAGATTACAAAACATTTAAGTAAAATTACGAAATTAAGCTAGACTAAAAATTACAAAAAAAACTAGATGGTGTGTGTGTGTGAGAGGTGAGGCCCTATTTATAGGCTGCCTTGGATCCTTCTAGCCTCTAGCCTTGCTTTCCAATCCTTTTAATCCTGGCCAATCATTTCTTCAATCATTTGAGCTTCTATTGTGGCCGTTTGATCAATTTGTGGACACCTGAGGATTGCCAGCCTGTCATTCTCTTTTGTGACGTTTGTGCTTCTTTTGTGAGAGTTTTAGCACAAAAACCCACATTCCATTGTGCTTTCACCATTGCTACGTGGCATGAGCTTGATAGAGGGATACTTAGAGCCTTGATTTGACTAATCTCTCCCTGCCATCTTGTAAACGATCACTTGAATTGACCTAAGCACCCTTTAATTTCTATTTGCCCCTTGTTTTTAACTGAGGGTGAAAGTGGGACGATGGGTGAATAGTAACTTTTGGCGCCCTTTCTTTGTAACTGAAAACGGTTAAAAGTCGTTTGACTTTTGGAGAATGACACAAATGGCCCTTGTCTTTCTTTTCTTCTTTTCTCGTTTATAAAAAGGGGTTGGGAATTTGCAAGTTTGGTCCTTGTGGTTGTTATAAAAGGAAATGGGCTAAGGTTTTGGGCCTAAAGATCCGGGCAAGGCCCATTTGGGAGGAGGGGACATTTTTGGACTTTAATGCAACTTGGAGGGTGAAAATGGAATATTTTGAGTCTTGTTGACTTTTATTGACCATGATTGACTTTTCTTTGACTGGATTCGACTGAGGCTTGACTTTTCTGGCTTCGGCTTTGATTCTTTGGCTTCTTTTTGTACTCTCCTGATTCTCGTGTCCGTGCTTGCTCGTTTTTGACTGTTTTCTTGTGATTTTTGATTTATCCGTACCTGCACACACAAAACACAAATACAAGCATATTTTTGCCATTTTTGGTCTGTTTTGGGTTTAATTGGGTTATTTTAGGTACAAACGGATATGTGTATTCTACACTTATCAAAATTCCCCAAACTAAACGATTGTGTGTCCTCACGCAATATCACATGCCTTATAACCAAATACCTCGAAATCTTCCCCAAACTAAACCTTTGAAAAGTAGCAAAGATTTTGTTGAGAGAGATGAGAGATCACAAGTTATAAAACACCCGATTTCCCATTTTCTAAGATTTTTCTCTTTTTAT
>BQNB010104800.1:0-21791 GCA_026074375.1 Tanacetum coccineum
AACTTGGTAATTTTCTTAATTACTCTTTTAAAGTATTATATTTTATATATATTTTACGTGTGTTAAAACTTGCTATCAATAAGCATGGGTTCCCACCCACGAAGCGTTTTATTTTTGTTAACCGAGTCTTGATCCTGACTCGATCCCCCATACTTGAGCTGGTCAAGGAGGATAGAAATAGAGAAATGGAACATCCAAGATAGGACTGTTCCTTCCATAAATCATCATCGGGCTTTCAGAAAAATCAGAAATGAGCTGGAAAGCTTTAAAGCCCCGATAAGATAAGAGATGAGGAGATTTCTCCTCTTTTGAAGCAAGAATACCAGTATTGAAAACTTTGTCCTCATTTTCGGATGAAAATGGAAGCAAAGTGTCAATCACTGGACAACGGGTGGGATGGGTGGGTAAAATACTAGGCATAAGAACATAATGTTCAGAAATATCATCCACCACTTTAGCAGTCAAAATCCTTGTATCGGGCTCAATATCAAAGTGAATTCCATCATCATCCGGTGGTTTCGCAAGAGAACGATGAGATGATGGATCATAATAACGATCAAAATGAAATGACTCATTTTCAGGAAGTGAAAGGGAATCATTGCTAAGCAATTCCTTAAGAAAAAGAATATCCCCTTCCGAGTCATAGTCATCTTTCTAAATTCCCGGTGGTATCGAGTCATCCGGAGCAAGAAATATATTAATCTCCTCTATAAGAGAGTCACTACCCTCAACGAGGATAGGATATGGGGAGAAAGATTAGATTACAGCATTAGAATTTTCAGAATTAAGTTCTTCCGGAGGTCAAGGGGATGAATTATCATACAACAATTTCTCAACAAGACGAATTTCTTCCTCTGGATCAAAGCCGGCTTCATCAATTTCTAGAGAAATCAAATTGATATGAGCGAGTTTACCGGAGAACTCCTTGAGAAGAGAATCAAACTTAGGAGAAGAAACTATCGAAGTATCTCGATTAAGCAATGATTCTATAAGATCAGATTCTGTATTAAAGTGATGCGGATTGATGCTAAGTTTTATATACTAATAAAATATACAATATAATATTCCAAAAGAGCAATTAAGAACTTTCCTAAAGTCTCCCTTAAGAAAAGCTCACTCTAAAAGATATATATAATATATAATACGTATATTTAACCGGGAAGAATGATCACCCGAGTCGTTTCCCCAACGACTTGTGAAATTGAAACCTTGCTTTAGCTTGGATTATGATTTGAATGAGAGATGTTAGCCTTAAAATATTGAGCCGAACAGGAAGTTCGTTCATTACGTGTACGAGTCTCGGTCATTTAATTAGTTAATGTTGTAATAGTATAATATCGGGAATCGGGCTAGATAGTTAATCTAATATTGTATATGTTTTGGGTTTAATCCCAAGCAAAACCCGAGCCCGGGTCCTAGTTAAATATCCCGCGAGTCATTTAACGCGACGAGGTATATAAACTCTTTTCTATTTAGAAAAGAGTTAGTTGTTAAAATAATAAATCTTTTCCTTTTCCAAAATTCTACCATCTCTCTTTCTCTCTCTCTTCTTTCTCTCTCTAAAACAACTCACCCTCTTTCTCCTTTTTAGATCAAATTCGTGTATGATATATATGTTATGAAGTGATTACGGGATCCTACAAGAGAAAATATATTTTTGAGTTTCTATAACTACTAAATAAAAGCAACAATTAAAATGAACAATTAAAAGCTATTAAACACTTAAACAATTAACGGGAAACAAATAAAACGCGACGAATAAACAAGTATACTAAATTTAACCCCTAAAAATTCAAACTAAATTTCTAAACTTAAAATAAGACAAAAGAAAATTTTAAGAAAAAGAAGAACATTTTTTTGATTATTTTTGAATTTATTATGAATTAAAAACTAATTTAATCTAATTAAATCCTAAAAAATAGCAAATTAAGTCCTAAAAAATTAGAAAAATGATTTTTAAACTTAGAAAAGTCTAAAATAACATAAAAACTTAGAAAACTATTTTTAACTATTTTTAAAATTAAAATCCTATTTTTAAAATTAAAAATAAAAGCTAATCATAGTAAGAATAGCGGAGTTGTTCCTAAGTGAATGAACTTCAGCTAATTTTAACACTTAGTGAAGTTGACTTATTATATATTACTTATTTGTTTTGTTTAGATCAGCTTAATTTTTTTATATTATGAAGCTTAAATAAATTTTATAAGCTTATTTATTATGAGTTGTATTATCTTTTGTTTTTATTATCTTTGTTTAATTCTAAACGATTTTGTTTTTAACATTTATCTTTATTATTACAGCTTATTTATTTAAATAATAAGTATTGGAATATTTACTTCATCAAGCTAATATTTTACTCCGAAATACATCTAAACAAGGTACCCCTCTATTATAATATCCACACCGCTCGCAAGTACAATATCGACAAGGTTGATCATCAACTGGATTTCCGCAGCTGAAACAACTACGTTGTTCGAATGACGACATTAGAATTAAACAATTTGAGATTAAGAAGAATATTTTTGAATTTTTTATGTATTTTAAACAAGAAAAAAAAAATTTGGGACCGATAAATCAAAGGTGCACGGTAGCTCTCTAGAAAACACACAAAGAAGCGGAGGAGCGGGTAAGCGCGAAGCTATTAAAAACCTTCTCCTTTCGGGTCAAAGTTCGTCGGATCAACCCTCCTTATACCTCTCTTATAGTTTGTAATCTAAAGGTGAGCCGAATTCACAAGTGACACAACGGTTGATTTTGTTGTTTTTTAATTTTTTTGGTATTTTTGATTACTTGATAATAGAATAAAAATATTCACAAATGAAAGTGACAACTTCACGGGGAAGAGTCTTCAAACACTAATCTTCAAACGTACACAATAATCGTTTCACAACCTCCCCGGCAGCGGCGCCAAAAATTGATTCTGAAAATTCCTTAATATATAATAGTTATTCCCAAAATATCAATTAATAAGAGAGAGTAAGTATTCGTAAGCTTCTAAGAATATAACTTTTTATTCTAATAAAATCCAAAACCTTCTCGGGTCGTTTCCTGACGAGGCGTGAATTGAGAATCGAGCTTAAGTTCGTGATCGCGTGTTTGAATAATCAAATTTTTGATTTGGATTTTAATTTTACAAATAACATGCAAAAACAAATAAAGGCAAGCTAAAAACGAAAGCAATTAAGGACTTAAACTAAGAACGTTAACGGAAATCTAAAAACGCAACTTAAAACCTAAATTATCAAATTTTGACCCTAAAAATAAAATTTTAATTTATAAAAGTCCTAAATGATTAAAAATAATTTTTAGAAAAAGATATATATTTTTTTGATTTTTATTTTATTTAATGTGAATTAAAAACATTTTTAATCTAAAAATATTATTAAAAATACTAAACTATTTTAGAAAATTCTAAAAAATTCAAGGAGAATACTTTGCTTAATAACAATCCTAAGAAAAATAAAAATGGAATTCCAGCTTATCCCAATAAGCTGGAAATAAGCTATAAAGAGCTTAAAGCTAAACTGCAAAACAAGTGTTAAAAGAATAATTGTTGCAAGATAAAATGTAAAAGACCCAAGGGCGAGTTGGCAGTGGAGAGTGGTGTGTTAAGGTGTTGGTGATGTTAAGGGTGAGGTCGCAGGTTCGAGTCCTGGACCTTACCTTTTTGTAAAACATTTTTTTTATTTTTTATTTGAAAAAGCTAAAGAATAAGCAATATTAAGCAACTAAAAAAAAGACTTAATTCTAAAACTTGAAAATAAGCTAGATTAAGCACGAATTTAAGTGACAGATTGCTAAACTACAAATTAAGACTATAAGAAACTATATGAAACTGTTTTGAGCTTTTGGATTCAATAAGCAAGTAAGAGAACTAATTAGCTAACAACAGACCTAAAGCAGAACCTAATAAGCACAGATGACTTATAAATAAGCAAATAAAATAAGCTAAAAGCACTTCAAACCCCTAAGACAGTTGACTCTAAATGACACTTTTAAAAGACTTTTGGCACAATTTAAGATTAAATTTAAAGATAAAAAACACTTTGACATAAGCTAAAAGCTTACAAAAGATGAAGAGCTAAACTCAATAGACTCAACTAAGCTAAAAATAATAAAATAGGTTTAAGAAACAAGCTGGAGAAGTTGATTAGAAATGACAGACTACACTGATTTTTAGATTAGAATGACTAAATGACAGCTTAAAAATAAGACTCAATAAGCTAAACTAAAGTGTAAAAGTTAAAAACAAATAAAGAACATGACTTAAATACCAAATTCAAACTAAACTTAAGCTAATAAAATCACTAACTAAGTTGAAAACTTAAATTAGGACATATTGCATACATGACTGCTTGACTTAGATATTTTAAGCTAAAATGGGATTTTGCAACTACCTATTAAGACCCTAAAATGACTTTTGACATATTAAAACCTTAAAACAGATTAAATTCTTATCACACTAAGCTACTTTATCAAATATTAACCTATTTAAGCTATAATATCAGCCTCTAATGATCTTTAAAATAAGGCCTTAAAGAACACATTTCAAAACTTCAAAATGCTTGACTGTTTTTGAACAAAAAAAGATCTCAAAGGATTTTAACAATCAAAATGACTTCAGAAAAAGTGACATTGATGCTTAAGTAACTCAAATTAACTACAAAAACCACACATTAAGTTCTCTTTTAAGGAATTTAACCAACAAGCAGTTTTAGATATCTAGAACAACCACTGACTTAAACCATGAATACTTAAAATAACCTTGAACTTGAATTTTTTATTACTATAAAAACTTATTAAAAATGGCTATATAGACTGCATTAAAGCTTTGTTAAAACTGGCTAAAAGGCCAAGAATGACTTTTAACCTCATCTGACCCATTTTAGAGCCTTATCCCAAACACTCCCTTAAAAAACTTGAAAACTAATTTTATACTAAAACAGACTATGATAAGCTTCAAACAGATTAAACAGATTAAGACTAATGACTATAAAAGACAATTAAGTAAAAATCTTGGAAAAATAAGCACAGATTAATAAGCTAGAACCAATAAGCTATTTTAACTATGAAATTTAAACAAATAAGCTATAATAAAACTAAAACTAAGCTCTTAAACTAACATAATAAGCTAATAAAAGGCAGAATAAGCATTTATAAGTAATAACAAGCAAAAATAAGCAGAATTAAGCAGTTTAGCAAATAAGCAATTTGAAAGCATATAAAAGGAAAAAAATGAAATAACCTGCATCCATAAGCTTACAATGAAGAACCTAAAGCTCTAGGGATTCAACTTGTTGTCAATAAGCTGAATCCAAACCTATCCATTGCTAGCTTATCATCCAAAAAGCTCAAAACCAAACATAATATAGATAGAACAGTAATTTTTAATACAAGATATTTAAAGAAACACTGAAGTTTTATTAAACTTTGGAAAAATTACAACTGAGAATGAAATTAGAACATTTAAAAGATAAGTAAGCTGAAAATTACATAAATAAGTTTAAAACTAAAAACCTTTGAACTTCATTAAAACTTGAAAGTTACATTGCTTGAAAAGTAAAATACAATTGAAAGTAAAAATAAGCAGTAAATAAAACTGGAAATAAACCTAAACTAATCCTAAAATCTAATCCCCCAAAATGAAGAGAATCCTATTTTATTTATAGCCAAAGAGTGAGAGGAGCTTGTGCTTCTTGTGTTTGTTATGTGAGGAGAAAAAGAGAGGGTTGAACGTGCTCTCCAATCCTTTAATATCAAACCCGTATTCCCATTGTATCTTATTGCTCTCATCTAGCCCTTGACCTTTCCTTAGTCCCATCACCAAGGGTCTTTTATGGTTTAGCCATGTGGCAACTTCTTTTGTCAGGTTGTGAGAGGTAGGGTTAAGGTGGGGTTATTTCTAGGGATTAGGGATGAAATAAAAGTGACGCATGAATAGTCACAATAGGGATTTGGTGGGTTGTTCTGTATGGGGTTTTGACTTATTAGAGTGAAAATGGCGGGCAAAATAGGGTAATGGTTTTTTTTATATCTTTGTCTAACTAAGGATTGAAAGTTAATGGGCGTTAGCCTTTTTTTGGGTAGGGGTTTGCATCGTTAGTCCTTTGGACTATTAGTGTAATTAGATAAGGACTAACGGTGTAAAGCCATAAGGACTAGCAGTGTTAGTCCTCAAGGACTAACGATGCAAACCCTTAAGGACTAATGGTGTAATGGATTGGCTAATGGCTTTTGGTTTGGGCTTATGATTAAAAGGGTTTTAATGGACTTTTTATGATTTAAAGCTTATAGATAAAGGCTTAATGGGCTGGCTTGGCCCATTAAATGGGTCCGGGTTGGTCCATTTAAGATAAGCACGCCTTTTGACTTTGATTTTTCATGCTCTTTCTAATCCCGTGCTTGGTTTTGTCCGTTTTGGCTTGATTTTTGTCTTTTTGTCCAATATCCGTTACCTACATAAAAATCAAATACACACGAATACAATGTATTTTTTATATGTTTTTGGTCTTTTAGGCACATTTTTCTAGGTAAATGGTATGTGTAATTAAGCACATACCACGGATCCCCCTAAAAAACGTCCCATGGGTCCCTTATGGGTCTTCCTGGCCCGTTCAACTTAATACATCTTGTATTAGTTCATATTCAACCCATGCTTCTTTATAATTAGCTTCTAATTAATTTACCAACTATTAATAAATTAATAAACTAATTAATTATACATATAATATTAATTCTAATTAATAATATTTCTCCTTTATTATTTCTATTATTGGTTTACCGAGGGCAACCCAAAAAGGTCTTTACTTTTGATGACAGTCTTACCAATTAGTTATGAACTTGGAAACTAAATCCAACAACTACGACATTCGACTCGACGTACGTCCCCAATCATGCGCGACAATAAAGGAGCGGTTGACCTTATCAAAAACCTGGTGCAACACTCGCGGACTAAACACATCAAAATTCGTCACCACTTTCTTCGAGACAATGTCCAGAAAGGACATATCCAAATCAAAAAAAGATCCATCCGTCGACAATATAAGCCCACAATCCTCACTAAACCCTTTAAAACTTTAATCGTTAACTATTTTTGTCTCGCTTAGGAAGATGAACACATTCCAAAAATCATTCCTTCTTTTCTTTGTCTCGATTTCTATCCGTGTTCAAATTCTGTGCCGTGATAACTTAATTACTTCATCCAAAGTATTTTAAGCATTTTTAATTCGCGAAATGCAAATTAAAACGTCACTCCTTCTGTAAAAATTTTGTCAAAATTCGAGTCTAAAACTCTCTGCTGAGGGCGGCCCCATATCTAGGGTGGCCTCTTGATTTAATCAAGCGGCACCCATATCGATATGGGACCGCCACTAGACGAGACATATGTCTGTCTCCTCATTTTTGTTAAACTCGAAAACAAACACCCCCTTCTCTGCAGCCATTGACGAACACGACCCAAAACCCTCCAAACCTTAAAATCAACCATTAAAAATAAATTAAAGATCAAATCAGCACAAACAATCATTCCTAACATCATTAATATCATCAATTGTAAGTCATTTCATCTAATTTATTTCCAATTCGTGTCTAGGGTTCATGTTGAACAAAAATTCAAAATTGGGGATTTTTCAATTTTCTTTTAGTTATATGTAATTAGGACTATAATAACACAATGTATAACTAATATGCTTCCCGTAGACATAGGATTTTCATAATTGAGTGTGTTTGTCAAAAAAATTAATATGAACAAAAACTCTAATTTTCTTTCGAAATTACTCACGTTAGGAACACCATAAAAATATTTTAATGCATTGTTAATACACTCTAAAAATGTTTTTGCATTCATGCATAATGATCTCATGAACATCATTCAAAATATTTAATCAATGAATATTTTTGACATGTTTGGATGAGCAAAATTGAATTAAGGAGTGTTTAGGTTAACTCATAAGTTTTTATCTTAGAGTCGAGTTAACCACAACTCTACATTTGTTGCATATAGGCACACACTAGGCATTTTTTTCTAAAAAAATTTGAAAATTGGGAATAACACGTACTAAAATATTCATATTATTGTGATTAGGTGTAAAGAATGTCTCAAGAAGGACTCGAATGCCTAAAAACTCACATTAATTCTTCTCAAAAATTGCCATATCTAAAATTACCTTGTCGATCTATTCATGAATGAAGAGTTATTGACATAACGTTTGATTCCAAAGGAGTCTTAGAAAAGAACCTACTCAAAGTTGGATTCAACTCTTTTCGTTCCACATTAAAGAATGAAACCTATATCCAAAATTATAATAGAGTTTTATCAACCTTTGAACTACAGACTAATAAGTGATCCTTTGGATCATATTAATCGAAATAAATGGAAAAAACGTGTAGGGCAACGTTTCGGGATTTTTGGAACGCACTTGATTTTCCTTTGAAGGACATTTTTCTTACACACTGAAAAGGTATCTAAAATCCATTAACAATCACAACACTACTCCAACAAATGATCCCCTCTTCAGCAAATTAACTCATCCAACCTCAATCATATACAACATAACTAAGAAACGTCTAAACAAGTTCAAGTTTGCAATTAAGGATCCATGCAATCTCTTCGTTGAAGAGGTAGTCCCCTATCTTAACGTGCGGTGGTTCTCCTCGGTCACTTCCAATATATCAATAAGTAGCTCGTAGTATAATATTTGGAAACTAGCTAAGCTAACCGGGTCAACATAATAATACCCCTTATGTTGACCGGCCAATGTAAGGGTATAAATACCCTCTCCATGCCTTGGAGAGGGTGGTTGGTTCATTTTATACATACACATTTCTTTCTCTCACTAAGTGTTCTAACCCACTCTTTCTCTCTTTAGAATTTCCTCTCTTTTAGTCATAAGTGATTGTATGCTTGATATCCTACAATTGGTATCATGAGCCATAGGGTGATATCGTGAGTTTGTGTGCGTTTTTCTTCTTGTTCTAGCTCGTTCGTATGCTCAAATTTAAAGCCCGGATTTTTATGTCTAAAAGTGTTAAATTTTATGTTTTTAAGCAAGATCTAGGCCCAAGATAACTAGTTGTACAAGAAAAATCAAGGTAAAACATCAAAAGGGTGTGTTTTTTGTCTAAAAAGTACGTTTTTGGTTTGAAGCTAGCAAAATATGTATCTATTTGAAGCTAGCAAAATATGCAGGGTTAATGCTAGCAAAATATGTTTCATGCGAAATATGTTAGCATGCGAAATATGACAGGTTGAGTTCAAGCGATTTATCTCATTTCTAGGAAACGAAACTCTGCTTAATTTTTCTTAGGTCAAGCAAAATATGTTTTCAAGCAAAATATGCATGTGGTTTATGTTAGCAAGCAATTTATGACAGGTTGTTAGTTCAAGCGAAATACGTAATTGTGCAAAACGAAACTCTGTCCAATTTTCATAAACCAAGCGAAACATTACATTTTCATTTTCCTTGAGAAACATTACAGTAACATATTCCTTGAGAAACATTACAGTGACGTATTCCTTGAAAAACATTACAGTGACGTATTCCTTGAAAAACATTACAGTGACATATTTCTTGTCAAACATTACATACATCACAAAAAGATTTTATTTTCTACAATTTGTCTTACTTTGTAAAATCCCGTAAAATACTTGGATTTCTCGATTTTAGTAAAGATTTGTAAAATCCTACGGAACAATAATCTTAATCACCTTCAACAATAACTCTTTAACACAATCTTCCTTTATTACTATTCGATCATGTTCTTATCTTTCTACAATCACTTCAAGATGTCTACCTTAGCTGAATTTATGATTGTTACCGGTGCTGACAACCGTCCAACTATGCTTGATAAACCATAGTATGAGTGATGACATCAAATAACATCTATTTTATAGCATCATTTATCCCGTATAAATTACCCATTTTATATAATTATTGTAAGAATTGGACTTATTTGCTTATAAATATTAATTGGCAGTAATTGTGGAAGTACATTTGAAGTTTATATAAAAGGCACGCATTTGTGAGCAAAAATGGAAGAGTTCAAGAAATCTACTAAACTGACAGCGAGTGCAAATACCTGATTATACTATACTTATAACGCCGTATCCAAGACTTGATGAACTTAAAAGAAATACCATTGCCTGACTTTGACGAATACGTCCGTATCCGCATCACAAAACGACCGTATATAATACATTTGTGTCCCAATGAAGAACAACTGGGTTTACTCAATATCCCACATCCATAAAGAAGATGACGGCGTATCCCTGCTAACCTCACAGATAACCCGATCCAAACATCAAAGATCGCATGCATTTAATGCGGTCAATAATTAGTGATCTTGCAATTAATAAAAATCGTGGTCATAAGGAAAGTTGAATGACACTTAATGATGATTACACGCAGAATTAATAACAATTTATGGTCATTAATGATAATTAGTCAACATTTAACTACTAACCAGGGAAACCCCACACACACACACACACACACACATTGACTCTATCAGGAACAGCAATATTGCAGTCAATTTTTAGACACTATAAATACAAGACCCTAAACTCAGTTTTAGGTGTGCAAGAAAATCTCTAAACCACCAAGTCGATTCTCAGACGTATAGAATAGCCAAGAAGGTCAGAAATGAGCCTCAAGATCATAGAAAAACTCTTGTAATCTTCGCACAACCGAAGACGCGTTCATATATCTAGTTTCTTTACACATTTAATCGTTTCAATATATCAAACCAGTGTGTATTTTTTTACAATGACTATGGCTGATACCCTTTAGGTACAGCATGTTGTGAAGATTAATGTTTGGCTTGTTATCTGATTGTCATAATTATCGTTGATTGTTTGAATATGTTTATCATTTTATAACTTGTTTATGGTGCTTTTGTATGCGACTTATACTATCATTCAACTAGGGTCTAGTGAGACCTAACCAATAATCTATCCGGATACTTCCAAGTATAGTGATTTATACATCTAGATTCAAAGATCACAAGTATTGTCTTTTAAATTCGTGCTAAGGATTCTCTCTTGCATAAGTAGTTTAAGATCGATATTGCCTTTGGTTTATTGAACGTGTTGACTAGCAGGTGTCCCTAGATAATTCAACAAATAACGTTCTGATTCCATTGGATAGTATACGGACAAGTGGACTACTAGTATATAAATCGCCGTTAAGCAGTAAGTGGGTAAAGTCTCCCATGAGCTAGGGTTTTGTAAGAGCACCATTACGAATCACCTAAGATATATTATAATCAACATAAGGATGCTTTATGCGAGAACATTAATTGTGACAGGATTGTTCGTGTCTAGGTCTTAGGATGAAGTACCGCCTAAGTCTTAAGAATGATATGCTGCTTCGAGATAAGACTATCATTGCACTAATAAAGAAACCTGCGTTTTATTGGATTATTCATGGTTGATATGTTTTCTTTATAATTGACCGCTTCTCTATCATTTATCAATCTTCTTGTGTGTGTTTATTGCTTTACTTGTCATCAAAACCCTTAGCTTAGATACAAACTTTTCTAGTCACTCTGGCAGAACCCCCCTTAATCATTGCATAGTTTTGCGATAAATTATATAACTAAAAAAACTATAAAATTAGATATTAACGCTCTCGCTCTTAGTGACCGAAACCCTACATACCAACAACTACATCCTTGACCGTGTTACACTGCCTGTTAAAGTGTTTTGTTATTAGTAGGTCGCATAAAAATAAATGGTAAAACTTGATACATAAAATAACACCTACACAACAAAACATCAATGAGTCTTAGAAAAGTCGTATGAAACTCTACATTCAAGGTAAGGATAATGGATGGATAATACTTAACTCAGTTGAAATTGGTCCCCTTGTCTGGCGTGTTGCACTAGAGAATGGCTGTGTTAGACCCAAGACTTATGAAGAATTATCCGACAAAGAAAAGCTTCAAGTTGATTGTGATCTCAAGGTTACCAACATTGTTCTTCAAGGTCTTCCATCGGATTTCTATGCTCTCGTTAATCATCACAAAGTTGCCAAAGACATATGGGATAGAGTTAAGCTGCTTACGCAAGGCACATCATTATCAAAGCAAGAACATAAGTGTAAGTTGTATGATGAGTTTGATAAGTTCTCTTACATAAAAGGTGAAACACTGCATCATTATTACTTATAGTTTGCTCAACTTATCAATAACATTGACATCATTCAAATGACCATGCAACTAGTTCAAGTGAATACTAAGTTTCCGAATACCTTCTACTAAGAGTAAATTTGTTATTGATGTTAAGTTAGCTAGAGATTTGCATACGTCGAACTATGATCAACTATATACGTATCTTGAACAACATGAGGTACATGCTAATGAGACTCGCTTAATGTGTGAAAGATTTCTAGATCCACTTGCCTTAGTTCCCAACTATCATCAAAAACCATCCTACTTTAACAACTATCATTCTCAGTACACCACTCCTCAGTATCCACAACAGTTTTCAACTCCTACTCAACATGTGTACTCTTTACCATCATAATCAAACCCTTATGGAGCACCTCATCATCCACAACAATACCCAACTACATATCCAACTAACCTTAGCCACACTCAACCCTCTATTACTTAAAATGCATATCCACCTTCGACAATTCCACAACAACCTCAAGCTGAGTTTCCCCAAATAGACTCAGGTCTTACGGTTCCAACATTCCTTCCTGGTAATGACCCAATTGCTTATATGAACAAAGCAATGGCATTCTTGTCAGCTGTGATTACACTATGTTATCCCTCAACCAACAATCAACTCAGATCTTCTTCCAATCTGAGAAATCAAGCCATTGTTCAAGATTGTAGAGTCACTGTTCAGCAAGTTCAAGGAAGACAAGGTCAGAATGTTATCAGTTCAGGTTCACAAGGGAATGCTTCAGGTTCAAGGGGAAATACATCAGGTTAAGCAAAGGTTATCAATATAATTGTCAAGGTGAAGGGCATATGGCTAGACAGTGTACTCAGCCAAAAATGGGACGTGACATGGTTTAAAGAAAAGGTCTTGCTTTTTCAAGCACATGCTGAGGGTAAAGAATTGAATTAGGAGCAGTTAGCATTTCTCGCAGATCTTGGAGTTGCAGATGGTCAAGTTGCTCAGACAATCACACACAATGCAGCTTTTCAGACTGATGATCTAGATGCTATATGATTCTGACTGTGATGATATATGTTCAGCCAAAGTGGTCTTATGGTTATCTCTCAAGTTATGAAGATTCAGATTTTCTTCTGATGTACCATATTCTTACCTTTTCAAAATTAAATGATGAATCAAAGTGGTGCAAGAATTATAGTATTCAAAAGCAAGCACCTATTATCGACTAACCATATGATTAGATAACAAGTGATACTGAATCATCCTTATTCTCAATAATCTAGAAGAAACACATCAACAGGAGATTGTTCAAATACTAAATACTTCAACCACAACAAAAAACCATGATATTATCTATGTTTGAATACAAATGTCTAATCATGCAACTAATTAGGATAAGGCTAATAATGAAAGTAAGATTGTTAATGAATCCTTAACCGCTGAGCTTGATAGATATAAGGAACGAGTCAAAATTCTTGAACAAAGATTTAATGTTGATTTAAGTGATCGTGAAAAGTTTATTGATTCACAAATGAATGACATGATTTTTTTTGGGTAAAGGGTTACCTCGGTAAATCACATAAACGTTTAAGTACAATGGAATGTGACTGAATGCCACATTAACCTCAAGTAAAACACTTGAACTTCTACTACCATGATTGTGACATGCCACAAATCAGCTACGTCTAACTATATGAGAATAACCAATAATAATAAAGGCCTAAACTAGCGACGATTTTCCTATTCCTTCGATGCACTAACCATATAAAGGCAATGCCCCTATATAGCTCCTCAAACACACGAGTAGCACTACGCATCAAAAAACAAAGAGGTCCTCAACAATAAAGCCTAAATGACTTAGGCATCTTCCAACGTTCAAGCAGCTTACGTACCATAGTAGTATCTTTAAACCGAAATGTATGGATCTTTAGCCGAACCGTCACCATAATAATATCACAAATATCTTCCAGAGATTTCTTGGTCTTCTTGAACACTCTATTATTACGTTCTAACCATAAGAAATAAAAAGCCTCTGCTACAAGAATTTTGCCAAAGATACTACAAGTCGTTCTCTTGTTCCTCATCGGGTATAAATAAGCAAGAATATCATGTAAGATGGGAGAAACATGGTCCATACCAGCAAGTTCACGAATATAATACCACACTTTGGCTGAATACGTGCAGTCAAAGAAAAGATGTGTATGAAGACTCGCGTTGAGAGTCACATAAAGTACATCGCAGCAAGTCCAAATCATTATCAATACCCACATCCCATTTTTCAATTTGTCATGAGTTTTGAGACTATTTCGCATAACCAACCAGAAATGAAAAGCATGACGCTGGATAGAATGAGAAAACCAAACAATTCGCCAATCAACGGGAAAACTACGAGGCCAAATAGCTTCCCAAACCTTTGCTACAGAAAAAAATCAGAACTTGCCATTACTATCCCTCCACTAATATACATCAGCCCTTGATGTAACAATATAAGGAGTAGGACGCAGCCCTAGTGCTGGGGACTTTTAAACCTATGATTGAGGCCAATTCCATGCACCATTCAAAATCAACTCAGCCACATTATTTTTAAGATGAAACCCTTCTCTCATGATGTCTCTAGGAGTCAAGAACTGACTAAGAGTGCATAATGAGCACCAATTATCAAACCATAAAGACGTGTTAACACCATTTTCAATTTTTACCCAAATAAACGTCCCACAAGATCTCGTAATGGAGCAGTTTCCTCCACCCCAACTCCAACTCCGATTTTAACTAGAAAGTCCCTCATGATCGCCCTTTTATTTTATAGAGTATTATCCACCAAAAAAAAAAAAAAAAAAAAAAAACCCACAAAGATTCTTATTAGAGACAATGTTCCAAATATGCGTAGTTAAGAGAGCAATATTAAAGACATCCAAGTTACGAAGGCCAAGACCTCCTTCCCATTTAGGAAGACATATATCTTCCTATGCAAGCTTTGCCTTCTCCTGCTTATATTCCCCATTACACCATAAAAAACCATGAATAAGTTGTTGGGTGTCATAAATAATACCTTTGGGGATAAGAAGAACAGATGCCTAATAAACATGCATAGAATAGATAAAGAATCTTTCTAAACATGCCAAAGAAAAAGAATCTTTATTAACAACTCTTAATGGTTTTAAAACAGAATTCAAAGAAAGAGAATCTAAATCTATAGACAAACAGATTGTTTTGGAAAACAAAAATAAAGAATTGGAAAACATTGTCTGTAAGTTTGTATCATCTACGACAAGCTGTGCACATGTTAACAAAACCACAAGTTTTTATGATAACACACATAAACAAGCTCTTGGATATCAAAATCCCTTTTAAATATGAAACGATCTCTGAAGATCAAGCCAATCTTGTATGATGGTAATGTGCTATCTAATACACATGATGTTCTTTCTATGGTTGATGAAGAAGAGACTTTGATTTTAGCTAAAGAGAGTCAATTATAAATGGTTGAAAAATAAAATGATCCAATCATGAAGAAAGATAAAATTAATATTACTCTGCTTAATTATTCTAACTTAAGTAAATTAGCTAAATATTTTAGAAAACGTTTTGTCCCACAACAAGAACTGTTTGCAGAGCAAAAGTTTTGGTTACAAAGTTCTGACAAGAACTCTGAAGAACCTAGTACTTCAAATACACCTGTCAAAATTGAGGTTCCAAGTGAACTTCCAAAGTAAGTTTTGTAAAAAAAAGTTTTAATAGAAACATAGATATCAACTTGCTATTTTGACAGTGGTAAGAAGTAAGAACCACACCGATGCCATCACTGAGGGTTCATGGATCCTTTAAACATACCAAAAAGGGTTTTTCTAAATAATTCCATGGTTTAATTAAGTTTAAAAGAATTTTTTTCTAGATTGATAAGGAATTCTTGGAAGAAATCACTGAAGTACAAACTGTTCTACCCAAATGGAATCAGTTGTGGAACAATCCTCTATCAACAGGAAATGTTGTGAAATTCAATAGAAACAATTTTTGATTGAAAATGATCGACTCTTGGACAAAATCATATCTCAAGAAATTGTGAATATTGTGTTTAATTCTTCTGTTATCGTTTGTAATTCGAGAAAAAAATGAGAATTATGTGGATACATCAATACGGTCTGAACTTAAAACTGAGCTTGTCAAAAAGAATGATGTCTATATTGAACTTTCGAAACAGTTTTCAAACCTCGATGTGACAACTGTCTATTTTGAGGTTAGTAACCGATAGCAAACATACGACATTTTGACTCTTTTTTATTTATTGTTGAGTCACTCTTACATGGTCGTGTCATTTTTATTATTAAATGCTTGTTTTACTAGGAACCCTAGTTATACGAACGCACCTTTTACCTAACGATCATAGTTAATGGTCCTAACGACCAACGATATGCTCAAATAACATTATAACAATGTCAAAATACATGGAAAAACATAATTCATTCACTTTTGTGCACTTAGGTCAATTTACTTTTCATAACTTGCAAGTTTCCTGGTAAACACGATATTTCAAATTTTTTTACGTTTTTGCACTTACGCTTCTTATAACGGACTTAAAACACTTCAATATGACTTAAGTGTATAAATTTACTCTTAACCAACATTATTTATCACATTTTACATTTAACCTACAATAAATTACAAATTATACACATAACTATACCTTTTTACATATTTTACTTATACAACTTTTACACAATTATACCCAAAATATATATAACATATTTATAAGAAAAATAATAATTAAAACCGCCCTCATAGGGCCCCAAAACCAGATCCCGCCCCTTCCTCCTCACATGCTCACATTTTCCTTGTTCAGTGAGCTCATTTCCTTCTCCCATGCTTACTTTATTTTCATCATTTCATTTAACCTTCTCACACACACTTCTATCTCAATTTTCTCTCTCTCTCTAGATCTAGTTTTCCTCCTCCTCTACTCCAAAAATCCGGCCACCATATCACCACCATCAACCACCACTCAAAATCTTGATTTAACACAAGATTAACACTCAAAAAGGCTTGATTTATTACCCCTAACAAGCTCCTAGATTTATTTTTCATCCAAGGTATTATTTGAAAGGATTGTATCACCTCAGCCTTTATCTCCACTTACATTCTCTAGGTGAATACATAGGTAAGAACATAGTACAGAGACGCATGTCCTATCTAGTACCCGAAAGTGCCCTATTTTGGCTCAAAACTCATGTTCATCCAATTTCTTGTGATCTAATCTATAAAATAATTTAGCTACTGGATAAGTAGTGTTATGAGACTCTTAAAATGATGATATAATGGTTATAGGATTTGTTTGGGTGTTTTGAGGATTCGGATGACAAAACTAATCACAAAAATGTTCATAAAACCATGATTTAGAGCTAGATCGGGTGTAAACTTGTACATGCAATGGTTCAAAAATAATGTAAGATACCTACTGATTTTTCTTTATAAAAAGGATGTTTACATATTTATAAAATGATTTCAAGAGTTGTTTTGGTTGTTTAGGCATGTATAGGTAAAATGGTTGCATGAAAACTTAGATAAAAACCCTTAAAAGTGGGCTGTGATTTTTAGAGGATCAACTTGTTTGGGTCATAACTTGATGATAAAATATGATTCTTGATTCTAACATCAACTACTTTGAAATATATTTCCAACCATTATAATATCACCTACTGGAAATAAGGAAAAGTCAATCAAAACTCGTTTGTAAGACAAGTGTGCAAAACAGTAAGTTGTTCCAGATTTGTTAGAGTGCAAGGTTTTGAGTGTATCTCACTTATACCTCCATGTCAGAAGCTAAAATTTTGTATATAGTTAGTTCATGATATGATAAACACATCATCAAAAACTTGGAGCCTAGATTCGTTGTTAAGACCCTCTCGTCATCAAGGCAAACAACGTGTCCAGAACTGAGTCTTTTTCTTTGCATGATCATATGAAAGGGTTAACCAACTAAAAAATAATTATAAAGCCTTGTGAAGACTCTTAAGACCTTATATTAAGATATATCAGAAGGGTAAGAGTTTTAAAGATAATTAACTTGGTGAAACGTTGCCCGAAATGACACTAAAAGTTGGGTCATATTTAGTACTTTTAGTCTATAATAAGGAGCATTTTTTGAAGTAACTTGACATATGACTTAACTAAATTATCTTATGTCACATCCGAGCATATCATTTAGGATATAATTAGGTATATTTATTTACCTTAGGTCTTGGGTAGAAGGGTGCGCGTTCGTTTGGGTTGCCTACTTGTGTGATTTACCGTGAAGTCATCGATTGTTCTAACTTTTGAGATGAGTTTTCTTTTCAAAAGTTGAGCCATTTTGGAGGATTAAAAACTGCTGATAAAGGGGCTTAAAAATGGCTATTCTCAAAAAAATTGCAAAACCAACTTTGACTTAAACTTGGTCAAACCAAAAGAACAGCAACAAGGGTTGGGTTTGCTGTCTAGAAATAACCACAACAAGCACACAACTAGTGTGCTTAAGCTGCCAAAGCAGCTTGAGTGGTTTAACTTGAATTTGCTTATTCAAATTTTTGACAGAAACCAAAAGACATTTAAAAACTTATTTTAAAACTAAATTTGGTAATTAAAGTGGCTTAATAAAGCTTGCACACTCAGCCAAAGTTGGCTGAGTGAGCTTGACCCATGCACAACTCATGGTGACCCATTTTGGGTCTAAACCAAACACCCTCTTATTTTATAAAAACGAATTTTTTTACTGATTTTAGTTAAGGGAAGGGGTAACAATGTGATTATAAGTAATGTTTTAGCATTTTAACACACTCTTACATAAAATAAAACAGAATTAAAAGGCTTAAATATTAGTTTGAATTTTGACAAATGCAATATCACAAAAACACTTAACTTTGATTAAAACTGAAAGATTACAACATAAAGCTTTAAAAAACAACTGAGTTACACTTAGTTTATTAAAAGAAAGACTTGGAAATAAAATTAAGCTAGAAAACATAAAAAATGGTGTGTTGAGTCTCGGCTTGGTCTCTCTTCTTTTATAGAGGCTCAAAGCCCTTGGGCTGTGTTTGTTGCGAGTGTAGAAAGGCCCTCATCCATTCCTAGCCCTTGGATTGCTTTGCACCATTCTCAGCCATGGATGGGAACTTTGGGTTGTGTGATTTTGGCTGAGAAAGAGTTATAGGGGCACTAGGGAGGTGGGAAGTGGTGAGAGTGAGCTGTGGAGTACTTGGGAGGTGGTTTGGGCTCGAAACTGTGGGGAAAAAGGGTGGTTTGATTTTGGCGGGTACGGGATGTACAGTATTTATGGTTGCAGGTTTAAATGGAAGGTTTGGAAAAGATGCAACTTTGGTCCCCCATGTTTCTTCTCTTTTCATTTTATTTTGGCCGGGTCTTTAGTTATAAATGGGGTTTGGGAAATAACAGAAATGGCCCTTGTGGTTTATAACTAAAAGGAAACAAAGAAGGTTTGGGCAATTGGCACTTTTGGTCCCTGGGGTTTTTATACAAAAGGAAAAAAAAAGAGTTAGGGACAATTACATTTTCAGCCCTTGTGTTTTATAAAACCAATTATTTTCTTTTATAAAATAACTTTCAAACTTTGGCATTTTTGGCCCTTTTCTTTATTTTTATCATTTTTAATTATAAAACAAGGTTTTAAAATTTACATTTTTGGTCCCTGAGTTTTATAAAAAAGGATTGTGGGCTTTTGTTTTTGTTGGGTTGGTTGTATTAGGGCACACTGGGGTTTGGGTTTGGGACCTACAATTAGGTACAGGGCTTGGTTTATTGGGCTTTTGCAAGACCGAAATAAGGATATACGGTGTGGGTTTTGTGTGTTCTATGGCTGAGGATTGGCTGTTCAAGGGCTAGGTTCGGGCCTTCAATGTCTTCACAGTCTTTGTCAAATGCACACAAAATGGGCTGTTGTAATTGATATGAGCGGCACCTTTTGGTCTTCTCAGTCTTCTTTGCTATACTATTGGGGCTTTTACCGGCACATCAGATGGTTTAAGAGTGCATTTCAATAGTATTTCGTTCCAGGTCCCTCGCTGGCTCCGGTTTGTTTGACTGATGATGCTTCTGTAATTGACCTCTGACTTTTGACATTTTTGGACTTTGGCCTTGATTTTGCACAGTCTTTTCCATTCCATGCTCAGTTTTGTCATTTTGGCTTGGTTTTCTTGTCTTTTTGTTGATATCACACTTCGCTTGCACAATAACAAATGAAAACAAAACATATATTATGGCTTAACCTCCATACAAACCATTTGTTTACTCTCATTTTAAGAGTAAAATACCCCTAGAAAAACCTGTAGAGCCAATCCTTTAGGATAACACCAACTATTTATTTCATTACACCTTTACAACTTAGCCTACTTTGTTAGATTAAGTCTATTTATCAGTTGCTAGTTTCTTAAAGTGTAAAGTATGTATTTCCTGTATCTTGTGTTATTTTCTATCTCTGACATGGTTGGAAAATTTGCACATTGCAATGGGAATGTAAAAAGTAGTCAAAACTCATGTATTTTTACTAGCATCATAATTATTGGTACGTCCGAAGAATGAAGAATCATGAAAGAAATTATTCGGAGTTATTATGATCGTGAAGATGGTGAAATTACACCGAGGTTCGCAGTATAGTTAAAAAAAATAGAAAAAAAATTAGAAAATTGCAACAAAAAAAAGATGAGGAAAGTTTGAAGATAGTCGGTTCATTAAAGCTTAAACCGATGGAATTATTTGAAGGATTGATTATTCATTGATGGATGGTTATAAATCGACGATGTAAAGTTTTGTATAAAGTGGTAGATATCGTCACTTGTCTTTGTAAAAGTATGTAAAGTATGGGATGATTAGGAGTTGACCGTTACGGGAACGCCAACTTAGGTTGTTGTTTATGATCTTTAATCAAGACGTTTGTGTATATAGTTATGTCTTTATCTTGGTAACGATAGGGAAAAAGTGTCTAGCAACTTGTGTCTTATCTTTTTGGACTTAATCTATTTGTTTCGTAAATTTTATATAAAAAAATTTATTTCCTTTACTAATCATTAACCTTGGGTTTTACTCGAATAAGGATGTGATCGAGTCATGCATGTCTATTCCGTCGTTACGGCCATGTATGCGTGATTCAGCTGCCTTGTTGGTTTATTACTTTTGGTGAAAGTTAGAAGATTCATACCCTATATCATTCTTCATCCTAACCCTTGGTTAAACTCGAATGAGGATATGATCGAACATACATGTCTATTCCGTCGTTACGGCCATGTATGTGTGACTCAGCTGCCTTGTTGGTGTGGTACTTTTGGTGAAAGATTGTTAGAATGATCAACCCTAAGCCTTCAAAATAAAAACCCAATTTCCCTTTATAAGCTTGTTACTCCTTAGCTCTAGTGGTGGAGATGTGTATCCTTCCCAAGCTTATGATAGAATACTCGTCACGACCGAGCAATTGAGCGAATTAGTTACATGTTACCACATAGATTAGTTGAGTGATTTGAGTGTTTTCATCTTCCTATTTCGTGAGGTGTTTGGTTGTATACTTGTAATTGATCGAATAAATGGTTAACGGAAAAAAAATCATTAGGGATACATTTTCATAAACTTCTAAAGGCTACTTGAGGACAAGTAGGATTCAAGTGGGGGGATATTTAATGACATAAAA
>BQNB010104801.1:0-21394 GCA_026074375.1 Tanacetum coccineum
TGGATTTATTCAAAGGACTATAAGTCGTTTAAGGCTCATTCAGATCCTGTTAATAAGGACCTACAAGTGGTATCAGAGCAATAGTCGCACAACAGAGTAGCTATATATAGATAAAATTTGATTTCTCTTTCATACTTATCTTTTTATTGCTATCTTTTCTTTTGCAAAGTAAAAAAAAATTTATATAACAAAATAGTCAAGAGTTCTGTTACCAGCATCTACAATTTCACTCACATCAAAACCCAAGTTTCTCAATACGATCGTCACATGGCTCAATTAAAGTATTGTGACAAACACAATCAAGTGGGGTTTTTGCGTAAACCTGACGAGAGTACAGGATTTGCTGAGATAGTGGATTTTCTTCGAGGTTCAAACCTCAGGTATGCTTTAACTGCTAATCCATCTATCTATGATTCTCTAGTAAAACTATTTTGGCAGAGTGCTATCACCACTTCTAACACCGATGGGTCTCTAGAAATTAGAGCAACAATTGATACCATAAGATACACAATCTCTGAGGTGTCAATTAGGGATTCACTTCAATTAGATGACGCCACAGGAATAACAATGTTGCCAAATGCTGACCTTTTTGAGGGTATGGGGCAAATTGGGTATCCTACTGATGGAACCTTTACCTTTTGGAAAAGTTTCTTCACTCCCCAATGGTGTTTTTTAGTCCACCATCTTTTACACTGTATAAGCTCTAAAAGTGGTGGATGGGATCAATTTGGTAGCAATATTGCTACTGCTTTGATCTGTCTATCCTCTGGTAGAGTTTATAACTTTTCTAAGCTTATTTTTGATGGTATGGTGGCAAATTTGAAGAGCAAGACAAAGTTTTTAATGTATCCCCGTTTTCTGCAAATGATTTTGAATATTCAAACAGAAAACAAAACCCTTTATCTAGCTGTGAGCCTGACCAAAAAGATTTTTGGGAATATGAAAAGGGGTTTTAGGGGGGCACCAAGACCTTTATTGCCTTCTATGTTACTTGTTGCTACTAACCCTATTGCAGGACACGAAAATGCTGCTGTGGCTCAATCCCAACCCTCCTCATCAACACCTCAAGCACCAACACCACCACCTATCCCTACACCAACACCACCACCTATCCCTACACCAACACCACCACCTATCCCTACACCAACACCACCACCTATCCCTACACCAACACCACCACCTATTCCTACACCTACATCAACACCACCACCTATTCTTACACCTACATCACCACCACCACCACCTGAGACTGAACCTACAACAGATGAGCACATCTATGAGGAGCACTCTCCTGTCCACCATCACTTCTCACCCTCACAAGAACAGGCTCCAAGTCACATGCCTATGGATGATTTGCTTCAAGCAGTTCCTAAGTTGATTTCAAGAATTGATAGCTTGGAATTGGATCTCAAACAAACCAAGCTAACCATGGGAAATGCAATAGTGAAGCTAGTCAAGAAGGTGAAGAAGTTGGAAGGGTTTATGAAAAAGAGGAATTTGGTTTTGACAGATTCAGAGGAAGAAGAACCTGAGGCTCAAGGGAGGAAAAGTCAAGATGATCCTCAAGATTCTTCAGTACAAGGACTGGTTACTCCTCCTACAACAAAGGTAAACACTTCAGGGGAGGAACAAGTGGAAGAAATAAGTCCAAACACTCTTGAAGCAGCCAAAACTCTCTCAAAGGTTGCCTCCTTAAAACCAAGGTCCATTGACAAGGGAAGGAGATACAAGAGAAGAAAAGAGACTAAAGGTAAGAAAGTAGTCTCAAGCTTGGACTTTCAAGAAGAGGTTGATGATGTTGCTGAACAGGTCAATACTGCTGGTGAGGTTAATACTGCTGGTGAGGAAGTTAATACTGTTAGTGAAATTAATACTGGCAGTATTAAACTTAATACTGGTATTGAGCAAGCTAGTACTGTTGGTGAAGATAAGGGACAAAGAGAAGGGAAAGCTCCTATGCTCAGTGAAGAAACTCCAAAGAAGTCAAAGGAACAAATTTTACAAGAAGAAGCTAGCCTTGCAGAAGCAATAAGATTGGATTCCTTACAAAAAGAAGAGGAGGCTAAGCAAATACATTTGGATGCTCTCCTAGCACAAAGAATTGCAGAAGAAGAAGAGCTGACTGAGCAACAGAAGAAAAGAAAAGCTCAAGTACAGTTTGAGGCTCAATTTTACACAAATGAAGATTGGGATTTGATTAGAGCAAAACTTAAAGCTAATGCAGAGTTGTCCAAAGACATCTTAAAGTGAACTTCAGGAGAAGAATTTGGCAAAGAGAATGGTGGGATCTTGTGGAATAAAGAAAGAAGTTCTTTGCTGAAGAAAGAGCCAAACTAAAAGGAACAAGCCCATGACACAATCACACCAGCTGACAAACCCTACAGATGAACTACTTAAAGAAATCACAAGGTACATGTAAGATAACTCACTGAAGAAAATGAACTTGAAGAATCAAGAAGAGTTGGAAACCAAGCTTGTGAAACAGATTGAATCTTTTGCTCCAATAAGCTTTGAAGCAACTAAAGCCAGTTTGAAAAGATTTGGTGAAGAGCTTCAAACAAAGACTCCAAAAAGACTGAAAGAAGAAAAAGATGATGAAGCAAAGGATGATGAATCAACAAAGAAGTCTGGAAAGAGAAGAAAGCAAATGGCAAGGAAAGGTATACATACAAGTGTTGATGAAAATGATTCTGAAGATTCAGATAAGGTTGATAAGCATAAAGAGTCTAACACAGGTACTGAAACTCCTATTAATCCTGTTCCTGTAGCTATGAAAACACCTAGTGTAGCTACCTATAAGATTATTAAACAAGGAGAAAAAGGAGTATACCAAATTGTTAGAGAAGATGGAACAGATATAGTTTATATTAACTTTGGTGCTATGTTGAAATCTATATCTAGAGATGACCTTACTGAGTTGTATAGGATAGTAATGAATATGTATGGGATGGATGGGCCTATGATAGTTAGAGAAGGACTTTTGGAAATGTCTAAAATTAGGTTTGAAGAACCTCTAAGCACAAGATTTCATTATGTAGTAAATTAGGACATAAAAAGATTATAAGATTGGGAAGATAATATGACTACCTAAGGGTACATTGCTAGAACTAGAATCCATGGATTTTTATATGTTGTTCTGAGAGAAAATTTCCACTTTCTGCTGAGGTATGTAAAGCTATGTTAAAAATGAAGCTTTTTTGGATGGAAAAAATGTGAGTGAGGATTGCTAAAGCTTATGAAAATTATAGGAGACAACAGCTGGCATTAGAAAGTACGTGAAGTTTGTAGGTTTGAAAGCCTAGGATAGAAGATGGAGAAAGATAACAGCACTTGGTGAATGGTGCAATGCACTAACACAACAAATGGATATCCAGTTCACCATGTCTAACCCAGACAATAAAGGACTGGGCTAGTCCAAGAGCAAAACGGCTCTTGGTAACAGACTTCTCAAATCCGTTTCTATGTTTTGAACAACTTGCAAAAAAGTTGTAATGGTCCTTTCACTCACCAATCTGTCTACAGTGAAAGAGTTGGCTAGCCCCAAGTTTATGGTTTATGGAAAAGGCTGTGGAAAAACCTAACTGAGCGTCCATAAGAATATGGCTTATTTAAAGATGTGTCAAATCCAAATTAGATGGTTGAGCACATTACCAAAAAGTGATGGTACAAACATCAACTCAATGAGAGTACACCAAGTTTTCATGTACAAAGGTTATATGGTAATAATCCACCATGGAATTTACCTTTTAAGGTGCTCAAAGGAATTGACTAGCCCTTAGCAAACGTGCTACAGGAAAAAGGCAAATCAAATTCCGTTTTATAGTTGATGGTTTGCTCAAAATCATATGGTTATCAATGTACCATGGTTTTCTAAACTTAAACATTGGCTAGTCCATAGCAAACGACTCATGGTAAAGACACAACAAATCCGTTTATGGCTGGTAGTTTGCCAAAAACTATATTTTGTTGCAGTCAAGATTAGAGTGCTATGAAGACTAGTTGCTGTCAAGATTTTACAGACATAAAGAACATATTAATTTGAAGACAGAAGTACAAGACAATACCCCTTTGGCCCCCACCTCTAAACTCCCACGAAGAAAGCATAAAGTATTAAAGATCAATAATGTTTTGAACGGAACTATTAAGTTCATAGTATGAAAGATCAAGTTAGGGGAGGATTGTATAGGAAAATATTGTAAACAACTAATTACTGTAAGTATTAAAGTTAAGTCAGTTATTTATAGTTAGTACTGATAAGAAATAGTGTAGTAACATGCGTTAGTAGAAATTTAAGTCTGGTAGAGCATGTTAAGTCTCCAGCATTAACTTAAGGTCTGGCAGTATTAAAGTTAATACTGGCTTGGTCAGACATTAAGTCTTTTTTGTATTTTAGTAATAGTTATGCAATTACGATAATTTAAGGAAGAGATAAGCATTATGCTCTTAACAGCGTGTTAGGTTTCCTAGAGCCTATAAAAGGTAACCATAGAATAGTAATTAGGTAAAGACATGAGTGATTGAGTATTCACACTCAAATAGTACTAATAGTAATGGACAATTTTCAGTATTTGTTCTTGTGTTCATCTTGGTATAGATATTGATATTCCGCCGTTAATATTTAAAATCACAGTCCATTGTCTCCTTATAGGATCTTGGAATTTATTCAAAGTGACTACAGCTCGTTCAATGCTCATTCAGATCCTGTTTATTAGGACCGTACACAATCTATATATATGCAATCAAACATCATAACTGTGTAACACCCTTATTTTTTAACAATAAATCCAGGTGAAAGCAAATCAGGGTATTACTTCAAGGATACGAACAATCATAATCATAGAAAACGACTTCAAAAGAGACGTTTATTCAAAAGATATGTTATCATTTATTTCAAATTAGAGTTTTACAAAGGCAGGTCCAAAAATCTAGTTACAATGTAAATGATAACAAGTCTTATCCATCTTCAAGTCCATGTTCCCCAAAGCCATGCCATAAAGTTATCTGAGATAAAAAACATGCAAAAAAGTCACCAAAGGTTGAGTGAAATCCATAGGTTTAAAGTAAAATAGGATTTGAATGGCAAATGAGATATTCGAGTTACGTGATAAACAACCCGGTATGAAAACATAATTTATTAATTGCCATGTAGCTCATGAATCCGATTGCCTTAGGTTAATAATGATAATAATGCCCCCTGCGGGCACCTTTTGCCAAAATACCCGCTTGATTTCTAATGAGTGTGCAATTGGTTATACTTACTTAGGTATACACCAACGGGGAGATCCAACCCCAAATATAATATATTCACAACATTGCACGCTAAAGCTTACTACGGAGAGTAATTAAAGGTTCATGATTATGGGGAACTTAAAGGGCAAGAAGTTAATTAGGCAATAGAAAATTGAAATAACATGTATAAAATAATTGGCACTCTTGTTTATATCATGTAATCCCCTCGCGTGAGTTATAAAAATAATTGAAAAACGCGAGGCTATAACTCACCTGAACAATTAAGGGAAATTGATAGCTAATGTAATAAGTGAAATGAATGTAACGGCAACAACATGGGCAACCCTGGAATCATTTGTTAAGTTTTTAGTTTGAGTGAATATATAAGTTTCTCTGGATATCGAATGTTGATTTTGATATAAAGATTATCCATACAACCAGTTCGTGCCTATCATAAGTCGAAGTTCACTAAACGTTTTGTGGAGACTAGGGCACTTTAAACCGTAAACCCAACAACTCAACTAGAACGAATACCAAGATGGAAACTCTAATATGAATCTCCCTAGTATTGTGGTATGATATAGAGATCTGTGACATGATTTTTGAGAAGCGACGTGGCGATGATGAATGATATAAGATTAGAACATAAGCATTTTTAAATCATTTTATTCAATATCTGGAGTGTTAACACAAGAAAATCGTTAATTAAAGTTATTTGTCATAATAATGTTTTTTGGATATGATATTATAACTTTTTCAAAATGTTACATTTTAGTCCCTAGGGTTCTGATAAATTGCAAACTAGACCCTTGGGGTTGCACTTTTATGGACTTTTGGTCCTTCAAACTATTATTGTATATACAAAATATAACCTTGACTTATAGAAAGTGACATAAAATGACCAATGGAGTTTATAACTTTAAAATAAAAATGACATTTTTAGCCCTTTTACAGATTTATAAAGTTTCGGAAATTATGATATATCCCCTGCATGGATTATAACTACAAAACATGCCTAAGATTGCCATGCAACCTTATTTTAACATTTCATTAGACATTTATATGTTATAATAAACTAAAATATAAAGATTTAACACAACACAAGTTTAATTTAACGATTCGTTAAGCTAGAAAGTAAAACGGGTCAAATTAGGGTTTTAAAATAAAAACGCGCGCCCCGGGGTTTTTAAGATCAAATTCTTAATATGACTTATAAACAAGTACTTAAATTTTAACATTATAATAGCTCATATATAAGATAGATTATAACAAAAGTTTCAAGTTTTTTAACCCATAGTTTTTAAGATAAAAACATGAAAATTAGAGGGTTTCGGGTGTTACCGTTTTGGATCAAAAAGCCATACACTTAGGTTTTTTGAGTTCAAAGCCTTTTATATTATGATTTAGCAATATATATGACATTATAACGTTAATAAAATCAGATCATAAGCTTATATAAACGCTGTCTTGAGCTTAAGGCTTAGAAAGTGGGTCGTAATCGGGACTTTTGACTCGTCATTTCCAGAATAACGACTTCAGGGCTTCGTTTTCTTGTTCCTTTTTGTACTTGTAGACTTCTTAAGAAGCTATTAGAATACATATTGGATCAAATAATTGTTACTATAATGGGTTATAGTGGAGGAAGTGGGGGATGAGGAAATATGAAGTGTTATGGTTGCTATTTATAGGTAAAATGAACTTGGTGGCCAAGAAAAGCTTATGATCTGATCTAGGACGTGTGTAAGTGGGCTAAAGGGTGACTAAGAGGATGCTAAGGATTTGTTGTATAAGCTAGAAACGGTTAAATATGGTGTTTTAATGAGTGGTTTCTTCCTTGCATTCCACCGCTATATCTAGAAGAAATAAAGAAGATAATATCACATTTTAAAACTATAATATAAGTGTAGATATTTGAAAAAGAAGGAGGGTGCTTGTAAGATGCTTAGGAATTAAGTAGCTTAGTCATTGAGGTGCTTGATTGCAAAATGATTGGTGAAAATGGGCTAAAATGAAAGAAAAGTGCATACGGGTACATTTAGGGCTCTTTAGGGTTCGGGTTGAGTTTCTTTCCTAGCTGGGTAATGTTGTGTAAAATTGATTAGGAATTATGATTAAGGTTACATGATTCATAAGGACTTATATTAACGGGATTAAAATCAAGATTGACTAGGTTGGTTTTAGTTAAAAATGGGTAGAAAAATGAACAAATAGGTCAAAAAGACACAATAGGGTTCTTCTGATTTGGTGTTCTTGGATAATTGAGATTAAAATGATGAAGATTAGTGTTGGGAATATGATTTAGGATGTTGTAATTTATGTTATTATAACTTATTTAAGAGTTGTTTTAGGTTTACAATGGATAAAAATTAAGAAACGGGTCATGGTTTAGAATCTAGCTTGGTTTTAGGGTTTACGGTTTTGAATTAGGGTTTTGAATGCAAAAAGAGGTATGAAAGCTTATGAATGGAATAATTAGGGTTCATATATTGTAAAATGAGTATAGTATCTTGTATAAGTGATAGTGAAGAAATGAGGATGAAAACGGAGGTAAAACGGCTATTTTAGAATTGTGCTTAATGACTTGAATACTGAGCTTTTAAGGATTTGTACTTTGATTTAAAGGGATTTTATATTTCAAATGAGATATTATATTACTTGTACATATGCTTTAGTAACTTGTGCATTCACTTTATATGTAATCTTTTCATGAGCTATTAGGGTATAGGCATCCTAAAATGGTTAAAAGCCCATATGATATTATGTTTCAAAATGGTACCTTATAATGAATAAGAACCATTGTAATAATGAATTATGATATTAACTTGACATTTTATGATGTTTGCTTGACATATATGAAGATAAAATTTCCATATGAAGGTTGCCCCCGATTTTTGTTACTTAGTTATACAGTTATAATTGTCAATTAAGATATTGCAAAGTAATGTAATGTAATAAAGCGAAAACATTTCCCTGAAAAAGGTGAGATTCCAATATAATTGATTAGATAGTACATCATCTACCTTAATATATGGATATTTTATTTAATGAAAATATCGGGTTGTTATAGTCTCCACCCCTTACAGAAATCTTTTCCCGAGATTTAATTGAATTTTGAAGAGATGATTGAAAACAGATGAGGATATTTGGCACGAATTTCGTCTTTGCGTTCCCAAGTAAACTCTGGTTCTCTTTTAGAGTTCCATCGCACTTTGACTATAGGAATATGACTTCACTTAAGTTATTCGATTTCATGATCCATAATTTCCACTGGTTCTTCTACAAAGTTGAGTTTGTCGTCGAGCTAAAGTTCTTTTATTGGAATGATGAGAGATTCATCGGATAAGTATTTCCTAAGATTAGAAATGTGCAAAGTATTGTGGATACTACTAAGCTCTTCAGGAAGCTCTAGTTTGTATGCTACTGACCAATTCGTTCAATGATTTTGAATGGTCAATGTAATCGAGGAATAAGCTTAATCTGCCGTGTTGTTTCCGAATCGAAGATACCTTTGCGAGGTGATACTTACGAACATAACACGATCGCTAACTTAAAATTTCTAAAGGCTTTTGCCTCACATTGGCATAACTTCTTTGTCAATTTCTTGTAGCTTGCAAGCGTTACAATTTGCACGGTCTTTGGGGAGTGCGTTTTCTGAATTATTTTTCTTTGGTCTCCGAGATTTAGCTGAAAGTGTAAGTGGTATTTGTTTGTGATAAGATGCAAGTACTTGGGCATGGAATTTAATCTTTATGATAGTTAATCAAGTTACAAGTTCTCGGTGTGGATGCATTCTATTTATGTTGGCGCACCATAATTATCATTACCATCCTTTCATACGTCTACTTATTTCCAAGACCACACCTTTTGATGACAGCTAATAGAATTTCTCCAGATTCTGATAGAATCTGGGTGGATGGAATACTTTGATTTATGGAACCTGCTGTGCTATCTAAACGGATAAAAGGAAACATTAATTCATACAACACCTTAAAAGTCAATCATTGAATAAGAAATGCTATCACAATTCCCCTATTGTTAAATATCTTCATCACCTAATGGGTATTGAAAATCATTTTGACATTGTATAGATTCTTGTATGTTTCCTTGTTATTAGGTTGTAGAAAATAACAGAGAATTTTAGAATACGGGGATCAGGGAATGAGTGATGTCAAGGAATGATTATAAATTTGTAAGAGAGTTGTTAATCACGTGGGATACAGATTTGAGAATGAACATCTATTAAAGTTAATAATGATACTGTGATTAAGGAATGTTTGTACAAACGTGATTGAAAGGCACTTGTTTGTACGTATGTTGATATACATAAGAGCCTACTTATTTATAATTTTTCACTACAAAAAGAAGTGTCCAACTCCTAGTAACTGAGAATTTATAAAATCATCACGTTTAGAAGATTTATAATTTTCCTTACTCAAAGAACAGAAAGCATCCATAATTCATTTTAAATAAGATGATCATAAAATCGTCTTACCTAAGCCATATAAACACGGGTATCAAAATAGTAAATAGTAAAAGATAAAAATATGAGACATTAAATCACACGATATCGATCCAAAAATCACACTTGGAGAATTTGGCATACAATTCCTCCCTTCTGAGTAATTTCAAAATTATTCTCAGATGTTATGCGTATTTTTCTTTATTATAAGAGTAGATAAGAATATCATCGATGAACACTATTATGAATTTGTCTAAGTATGGTTTAGACACCTGATTCATGAGATCCATAAATATAGTAAGTGTGTTAATTAAACCAAATTACTTGAATTTTATAGTGTTCGTATCTCATTTTGAAAGCAGTCTTAGGAATTTCTTCATTCCTTCCTCTCAATTTATGATAGTCTGATCTTAAGTTAATTTTTGAGTAAATGCTTAAACCTTGAAGTTGATCAAGTAAGTCATTGACTCTAGGTGATAGGTAAGTTTATTCAATTCCCAGTGATTGATATATATTCTGAAAGATAAGAAGAAAAACATATCTCCTGGATATATACCTTTCGGTTTTTATTTGGTATTATTAGATTTTAGTCGGGTTTTGTTTTGGTCACTTTGAGTGATCAAAGTTTTACCGTCGATAGGAATGTGAATGACTTTCTTGTCGCAGAAAATATTGGCATGATACTTGGATAATCAATCCATACCAATGATGATGCCGAAATAAGATTAAATTTTTGAAAGGTTGGTTTTTACAAAATTAGGAAGCGACCCTAGATAACGGTACTATGAAACAGTGAGGTATAAAATGGAATTATATTATATTGTGAACAACTTGCCTTTATACTTTACATAGTCAAGATTTAACAAGTGTCTTTATTTATACCACACATCCCGGATGTTAGGTTCTAACAAAACTAGGATCTAATCTAGTAATTCTAAGGTACCCTGTTTTTTTTTTGTAGTTCCTGGTTTGATAACCTATCTTGTTGCAAATCTGACACTTGACAGTACAAACTCCTGTGTGATGTAGGGTGCATCTTGTACACAATGGACGGTTTCCATTATACCCCTTGTTTTATCCCCCACCACCCCCCCCCCCACCCCCCTGCTGTTAGTGGTGATTATTGCTACGGTTGTTGTTGTTGCGATTGTTGGAGTGGTTATTGTTGTTGCGATCATTGGGGTAGTTGTTGTTGTCAGTGGTGTTTCTTTCATCATCAAACTTTCGTTTATGGTTATTGGTTTCTTGTACAGAATTGTGTTTCCTTACATGCTTTAAAAAAATAAATGGCAATTTCTGGGTCATGGTAATGGCTTCTTCCATTTTCTTGAACTCTGTTTGAGGATAATACTTCTCTATCAAGAGTCTTTTAAATTCAGACCAGGTAATCTTATAGGCTTCTTCTACTCCAATAGACTGGATCCACCAGGACCAAAAGCTTTCCGTAGTAAGGGTACTAATACAATCACACTTTGTCCGTCCTCGACATATTTTGCTATACGAAGAAAAATATGATTCAGTTTGTTTAAACCAACGAATGAGACCAATAGCTCTGTCCGTACCATTGAAGTAGGAAAGTTGGTAACTTGTAAACTTCTCGTAAGCGCAGTTCCTTTGTACAGAAGTTTTTCTTGGTTTAGAGTTGGGATTGTTTGTACTTTCCATCATTGCAGCTTGTGCTTTCAGAATTACGGCAATACTATGAGCAACTAGTTCCTCGATGGTAGCATGAGTCAGGGTTGGCGCTTCAGATGTTGACATCCTTTTGGGAGGTATTCTGTCAACATAAGATAACATGTAATAAGAATCCAGATAATGATAGTCATATCACAAGTCATTGTATAAAAATTAAAATTTTCATACTTAGTGATATTGAATATCATTGTGTGAATTCCCATTTTGATACAAGTTCTTAACAAGAAATACATATTCCTTGATATTACAGGAAGTTTTGGAATTTAAGATTTTCAGATATGAACGTTCAAACAAGCATTTGACTTATTAGATTCCTCAGGATTAGTTTCCTTCAGTGGTCGTAGTAGGATTTATAATGAGTTATCAAACTCTGCATAGATAAACTCATAAAAGGATAATCGGGTTGTGGCATAGTTAATTGAGGATAAAGACGGAGATAACAAGAAATGACATATATGATATTGAAACGGTAAGGTAAAATGGAATTACAAGTTTAGATGACAGGTGTTGCTACTTATACTACATGTCTTTAGATAAAAAGTGATAAGGATAAAGTTTTGATCTAGTAGTCTTGGGGTTTACGAAGTGTGTTCCATAAGATTCTTCATATATAGTTGATGGCGATCTTGGATATCCTCAAGGGTTATTTCTAAATCATAAATCCTAAAACGAGCAAAAGAAATCTTGTCTCTCTGTCCCGTATGCTCCTTTTGTAGGTCAAGTATCTGTGCGCAGGCTTTCTTAAGTTTGTCTTTCACTTTATCAAAATCCATTGGTATGATTATCCAATCAATAACAAATCTTTCTTTCATTTTCTCAATATGGTGTTCTACATGCGTCTTGATAGAATTTTTCCCTAATTCCTATATCTGAGGTGGGGTAGGATATAAACTGAGAAAGATGGTGATTATCAAATCACAGGGTTTTTGATTCTGAGATAATTAGATAAACGTATTGAGAAGAATATGGGGAATGAATTTGCTTCTTAGGCGGTAATAGTTATTTTAGGAATAAAGAAATATCGAAGATTAAATAGTAATGATGGTGGTAATACCAGAGATGGAGTTAAAATAGCTAATGGAGTAATAGAATCTAGTGAAGAAATAGAGAATTCCTTAGCAATAAATACTTATACATCCTTCAAACAAGGATTATTGTAGAAAGATGAGGATACTGGTGGGATTATATTATCTGTAAAGTTTTCCAAAAAGTTAAAAGGACTGCTTTCCGATGAAGTTGGGAAGTAATCCGGTGAAACGAAGTATAGTTAAGAATATTTATAGAGGAAAATGCAAATGGGGGAGGGGTGGAGGAGGAAGTACCTTAATTTGGGGAGTATAGTATTTGGTAGAAACACGTCTAATAACAACCCAATTTGTTAAATGAACATATGTAATTTCCTGTAATAAGTAATATTAGATAAGTAATCTTTACATACTTGTTCCGGAATGTAGTGGCATGGAGGACTTTGATGGCTAAAAAAGAAATGTGGTTATAGTTAAGGTTTTGACCTTGTTCTCTATAACCATGGCGCTGATACCAATCTGTAACACCCCCATTTTTACATATAGCAGCGAAAGCTAATCTGGGGTATTACTTCATGGATACAACAATCATAATCATAGAAAACGACTTCAAAGAGACGTTTATTCAAAAGATATGTTATCATTTATTTCAAATCAGAGTTTTATAAAGGCAGGTCCAAAATCTAGTTACAATGTAAATGATAACAAGTTTTAGCCATCTTCAAGTCCATGCCACTCCATGCCATAAGTTACCTGAGATAAGAACATGCAAAAAGTCAACACAAAGGTTGAGTGAAATCCATAGGTTTAAGTAATATAATTTGAATGCAAATGCGATATTCGGGTTACGTTGATATACACCCGGTATTGAAAACATATTTATTATTGCCATTAGCTCATGAATCTGATGCCTTAAGTTATAATGATAATATTGCCCCTGCGGGCACCTTTACCAAAATACATGTGTGATTTCTAATGATGTGCAATTGGTTATCGTTACTGGATACACCAACGGGGAGTCCAACCTAAATATATATATTTCAAACTTTCGCCTTACTACTAAGAGTAAATTAACGGTTTCTGATTAAGGGGACCTTGAAAGGCAAAGAAGTTACTTAGGCAATAGTAAATTGAAATAACATGTAGAAATAATTGCATTCATGTTTATAGCATGTATCTCCCTCGCGGGTTTATAAAATAATTAAAAAGAGAGGCTATGAACTCACCTGAACAGTTATAGGGAAATTGATAGCTAATGTATATGAAATGATTGTAACGGCTTCAACACGGGAAACCTGGGAATATTTGTTAAGTTTTAATTTGATTGAATATATAAGTTCTTAGATATCGATGTTGATTTTGATATAAAGATTATCATAACACCGTTCGGGCCATCATAATTCAGAAGTCATTCAGTAAACGTTTGTGGAGCTAGGGCACTTTAAATCGTAAACCCAACAACTCAGACAGAACGTAATACCAAGATGAAACATCTTAATATGAAGCTCCCTAGTATTGTGGTATGATATAGATCCGGGACATGATCTGGAGATGTTAAGCACGAGAAGCGTTAATTAAAGTTATGTCATATAATGTTTTGGATATGATTTTATACTTTTTCAAAATGTTACATTTTAGTCCCTGGGGTTCTGAGAAATTGCAAATAGACCCTTGGGGTTTGCACTTTTACGACTTTGGTCCTTCAACTTTTATTGATATACAAAATAAACCTTGGACTTTGGAAAGTGACATAAATGACCCCTGGAGTTATAACTTTAATAAAATGACATTTTTAGCCCTTTTAGTTATAAGTTTCGGAAAATTACGATATATACCCCTTGCATGGATTATAACTACAAAACATGTCCAAATTGCCATGCAACCTTATTTTAACATTTCATTAGACATTTATATGTTATAATAAACTAAAATATAAAGATTTAACACAACACAAGTTTAATTTAACGATTCGTTAAGCTAGAAAGTAAAACGGGTCAAATTAGGGTTTTAAAATGAAAACGCGCGGGTTTTAAGATCAAATTCTTTTATGACTTTTCAAAGTACTTATTTTAACATTATAATAGCTTATTAAGATATATTATAACAAAAGTTTACAAGTTTAACCCATAGTTTAAGTAAAAACATGAAATTAGGGTTTCGGGTGTACGGTTTTGGATCAAAAAGGCATAACACTTAGGTTTTTGAGTTCAAAGCTTTATATTATGATTTTAGCAAGATCATATGAACATTATAATGTTATAAAATCAGATCATAAGCTTAGAGAACCTGGTCTTGAGCTTATGGCTTAGAAATGGGTCAGAATCGGGACTTTTGACTTAATATGTCCAGAATAACGACTTCAGGGCTTCGTTTCTTGGTTTCTTTTGCTTCCTTTCTGTACTTGAGACTTCTTAAGATCTATTAGAATTCATATTAAGCAAATTATAGCTACTATGATGGGTTATAGAGGAGGAAGTGGGGGATGTAGAAATATGAAGTGTTATGGTTGCTATTTATAGGTAAAATGAAGTTGGTGGCCAAGGAAAGCTTATGATTTGATCTAGGACATGTGTAAGGGCTAGAGGGTGACTAAGAAAGGCTAAAGGATGTGTTGTATAAGCTAGAAACTAGCTTTGGTGATGTGGTTTCTTCCTTGCATGCCACGGCTATATCTAGAAGAAACAAGAAGATCATATGCAATTTTAAACTATATAAAGTGTAGATATTTGAAGATAGGTGCTTGTAAGCTGCTTAGGAATGAATTAGCTTTGTCATTGAGGTGGTGGGGGAGAGGAAGAGAGGAATGAGGGGTGAGTGTCCTCGGCTGGCATGAATGCAAACAGAATTGTTTCAAATGTGGCAAAATGAAACAGAAAATTGCAATACGGGGTTCGGAGACCGAGGATGTGCGTATTGTGTACATTTAGGGCTCTTTAGGGTTCGGGTTGAGTTTTCTAGCTTGTAATTTGTATACATTTGATTAGGAATGATAGGTTACTGATCCTAGGACTTATATTAAGGGTTATAATCAAGATTTGATAGGTGGTTTGGGTTAAAATGGGTAGAAAATGAGAAAACGGGTCAAAGTCACAATTAGGGCACAATTAGGGTTTTCTGGATTTGTTTCTTGGATAATTGAAGTAAAATGATGAAATGTGTTTGGAATAAGATTTAGGACTGTTGTAGTTTATGTTTTTATAACTTCTTTAAGAGTTTGGAGTTTAGGGTTTAACAATGGATAACAATTAAGAAATGGGTCATGGTTTAGAATCTAGCTTGGTTTTAGGGTTTAGGGTTTTGAATTAGGGTTTTGAGTGCAAAAAGAGATATGAAAGCTTATGAATGGAATAATTAGGGTTCATGTAACACCTCCAAAATCGGTTCGCAATGGAATAGTGTGTCCGGGGCGTGTTACTTCATAATATACAACACATGATACAAGAGAACGACCTCTAAATGTGTCGTTTGTAAAACAATCTCGTTGATTTTCTGAAATGGAAATAATAGTTGTCCCATAATTGCATCACAATGAAAAGCTTGAAAGCAACACAACGAGATTTGATCATTTGTAGAAACCCATGTATGAAATCTTGTCAATTTAGACTCCAATGCACATCAGATAATCCAAGCATCTAATTCACCTGAGAAAAACATGCTTAAAAACGTCAACATAAAGTTGGTGAGTTCATAGGTTTTCGTAAATATAACTGATAAACCAAAGGTTTCCAAAGTGTGTATGACCATTTAAACCCTTAAATGTCCTTCCAAAATATATGTATGATTTTCAGAAATCAAATATTTGTAAAGTATGCATGACCGTTTCAAACCTTGTATGTTCCCCAAACTGTATGTATGAATGTCATAATTCAAAGAGTTGTAAAATATGCCTGACCATTTCAATCCCCAAATGGTCACAAAAACGTATGTATGAATGGACCACATTTGTTCAAAGTATGCATGATAGTCAAAACCATCACAAAATATTCCAAATATTTATGGTAAAATGTATAAGTGTAGGACCGCAAGATTTCCCCCGTGATAATGCATCATATGCAAACATCACAAAAATGTCATTACGTTTTCCTAAGTCCATGACACTGAAGCTCGACATAAATGAATACCATATAAATGGCCTACATTGCCCATGTTGATGTTCTAACCCGGAACATCCATTGATCCGCCATGTTATACGTTCGTTCCCCGGTGATAGCTAGTCACCCGAACGGAGGCGTCACCCCCAAATAGATCTATTTATAACATCCGCGCTCACCCTCCAGGTGATTTACAGTTCATGATAGTGGGCACATTGGGTTATCGCTACTTAGGCAAACACGTAATCAGTTTAAATATGAAATGTCCACTTGCGTCCAATTATAAAAACCCATGCATATGTTTCTTACCCTAAAACGCATTCATAAGGGTAACCAAGTATTGTATCTCACCGTGAGATATACATATGAGTGCATAACCAAGTTATAGCGAGTGTTTACGCCCAACAATTAAACCAAGTATTGTATCTCATCGCGAGATATATAGATAAGTATGTAAACCATTTGTAATCAACCATGTAAATGTATTTGTAAACAAGCATGTTCTCACCCCAAAATATAAAACATTTATCCAAAACGAGTAAAAGTGGGGCTATGAAACTCACCTTGATGATGAAGAACGATTGACAGATAGGCATCTAATATGCACAGCACGAACGAAAGATGAAGCGGCTCGATCGAGAAGTTGCAAATAATCTTAACTTATCGGCTAAGATCCACTAGCCTAGGGTAATGTGTTTGGGTTTCCCGATGAATGGTTACGTCAACGCGACATGTTGATAAAGATTTAGGTTTCCAAGTTGTAATAGTTTGGTGGTTGGTTAAATAAATAAATTGAAAATATATGCAAAGTGTGTAATATATATTCTTTATATATTACATATGAAAAATAACCCTTATATAATTCCTACCGTGAATTATATAACAAAGACAGTCAATCCAAATATTAATGAAAAGTATATAATACCTTGCAGGTATTATATCATAAGTGTGGGTAAATAAATTAAACCAATTAGTTTGACCCCACTAAAAAGACTTTGAATAAAAGTATACCCATGTCTTAATGTTATGAATCAACAAACCATGTTTGTAAAGTTTATAACCATTATAAAATATAAAATAATATTTTATAAATTATCTTTCGTTTCTTCGACGGGTCGTGTCTAAAATAGTTCGTCTCATTGTAAAAGTATAGTTTTCGTTCGTTGTCAGGCTATTATACAGCTATATTTTAGTATATCTTTAGAATATAACTTAGTCCCTTTATCGGTTTATATAATAATAGCAGTTTCAGTGAATCGTAAATATAGTAAATTATCTAATTTCCATCATGAATTCTCCGTTTATATAACGCTTTCCATTTTCGCAAAACTCGACGTTTTCCATATTCAATATATGTTGCAATTATTCGCTTTCTAATATTTCCAATGTCCGCGTGTTCTAGATATAATATATATATGTTATTATATCTAATCTAAACAAAATAATATAATTTACTTATAAAAAAAAAAATCCAAACACCCCTATTGTTATTGTCAAGCCAAACACATCCTAATTCGATATTAATATCAAACAAACGCACCCTCAGTGCGGCTGCCATAAACCAAACAGCCCCTTCGGCTGTTTTATTAGAACCAAACACACGTAGTGGCTGTCCCACAGCCAAACACACCCTTATTGATTTATATCAAAACAAACGCACCCCTAGTTGACGGATTTGCCACAAAACCAAACGCCCTTGGCTGTTAAACCCTAACCCAAACACCCCTTGGCTGTTCGCAGCCATCCCAAACGCACCCTAATTGTTGCTAAACAAACACCCCTGCTGTTAATAAACCCAACGCACCCTATCTGGTGGTTTGACCCGACACCCCCCCTGCTGCCATGAAAACCAACGCACCCTTTGGGGTGTTAACCCAAAACCGGACGCACCCTCTTCGGGTTTAGACTCGAACCGAACGCACCCTGCTGGTGCAACAAGAACCAAACGCACCCTTCCATGGTAACTCAGTCAAAACCCAACCGCACCCTTGTGGTGCCATTTTGTTAAACCAACCCGCGCCCCTTTTCTGCTGCCGTGGAACCACCGAAACAAACACCCTTGCGTGGTGTTGTGGGCTGTCAAACGCACCCTTGTGGTGTCTTGTGACTGCCAAACGCACCCTATTTGTGTTTATACGAAAACCAAACGTGTCCTTGGTGCTTCACAACAACCAAACGTACCCTTGTCGTGGTGGTTTAAAACCACACGCACCCTTGGGATGTGGCGGCTGTTGAGTGGTGGTGGTGGCGTGGCAGTGGATGGTGATGATGGTGCGTGGAGGCGAGTGATTATGATGATCGGATAGATCGGGCGAAGAGAAACACTTTTGGTTTCGGCCGGAACGCTCGCCGGAAAACTTTTTCGGCGGCGGCGACATGGTGGCCGGCGGCGGCTGGCCGAAAGGGATGGGCGGCCGGAATTTGGAGAGGGAGAGAGTGATGTTGCATGTGTTATATGTGTGTGTTTTTATTCTCAAAAAAAATGAGAAACTTTTTAATATATATAAAAAGTTTTAAAGTGAATTAGAAAGTGTATAATAGTTGAGGGTTAAAAGTGTAACTTTTTTATTATAGTTTTGATAAGTATCGGTTCGGGACTCGTTTGAATGACTTAACAGATGATTCAACGCGCGAAACTTGCGCCGTTGTTTTCCAAATCATTTTTCTGATAAAAATGAGTATTTATTTGATAATATTTCATAAATATTTTTATAATATTTATAAAAATGTTCGTCATTTATTTAGTGACCCGGTTACGCCTTGTCCGAAATAAAAATGGATTTCAACTCGAATATTCGCGTTATCAACAACGCTTAAATAAATAAAATATTAAATGATTTTATTTAATATTTTTATTAAATGTATAGTGATAATTAAATCATTTAATTATTTTTGTGTCGGTACACGTTGCGTGCAGTTTTCAAAACTTAGCGAGGCTGTTTTAGCCATCTTCTGCTTGTTTTCAAGTCTCGGGTAAAACTGAAAAGTTGTCTGGAATATCGTTTTACATCAAATTGCTTTAGAGTCCGAGTTGTGAAAACGTGATTTAGTGGTTCGTTTCTGATACGTCAGCTTATAAATAACATATATCTGCTTCGTTTTCGAGCCAAATAAGTTAAAAATAACTTTCCCTTGAGAGATGTAATAATAAATATGATTGATTATTTAAAATATGTTCCGAAAATTTTACCGGTCACGCGGTAATTGCTTTTATGTGACAATGAACGACCAAAAGTCAAAAAGGTCAAGTCAGACTCGAAAAGTCAAAGATTAAAATAGTCCTTTAAAATTTCGAAAATTCCCGGATGTTACAACACTTTAGGCATTTTTCAAGTTCTTTTTGAAATGATAACTAGTGTTTGAAATAAGCTTTTAAAGAAAAAATTTAGAGTTTAATGTATTGCTTGATATGTTGGAGATGATCTAATGATTGTATTTACCGAAAATCAACTTCTAAACCCCTATGACTGATAGGCATGATTTGAAGGGGATTTGTTGTGGTAAAGATTTGAAATTCAAATTCTAAACCCCTTTTACATGTTCGTTTTGCGTTTTAAAAGTTTGCTTTCAAAATACTTAGATTCGAGTAGTATGTTTAACCAACCAACAATATGAATCAACAAAGTAAATATCTAGACTAATAGTAAATAACAATCACAAAAATATAAAGAGATGAGAGAAGTAACAATCAAACCAAGACACCAAGATTTATATTGGTTCGGCTACGAAGCTCTTCTTCGCCATACTCCACTCCTCAAGTATCCTACTCGAGATTTCACTATGTCAACAAGCTCCCTTTAGGCGGAGAAAACCGTTTACACATCGCTTACGTTATTTTCTAACACTTCATAATCACTAGATCTAAACTATCGGATTTACACACTATCCGAATCACACAAATACACAAGATAATTACAATAGAGATTTTGTACTTAGAAGAAAAGATGAGAGATCACTAAATAACAATTCGTTTCTTGACGAATACGAATGTTCTTCTCTTGCACTTGAATGAGAAAGAAGAGATTAGATCACTAGAAACAAGATCTAAGAATGTTAGTGATCAAGAGATTTAGAGAGAGAAAGAAGATTTTTAGAGAGGAAAAGTTATTCCAAAATTTCATGCAAAGAGGTGTTATTTTCTACAAGGAATGTAGCAGTATTTATAGGCAGGAAAATCCAACGGTCACTAGCGGCGGTCCCAGATATATCTGGGGCCGCCAGGCCTATAAGGGGGTCGCCGGGTAAACTACACTCCTGTTTTTATCTTTTTGTGGGGAAGGTTGTATCTGGTATGGAACCTTCTATTTTGGAGGGATAATTTGAATTTGAAATTTTAAGTTTTTAATAAAACTTTTCTTTTAATTAGAAAATATTTTGTATAATTACTTTTGTGAAATTCTTTTGTAAAAATGTAATGGATAAGAGAAAAATATTTTCTTTATAACTAATCATGCTTAATGATTTGTTTATTCATACCTTAAGTGATTAGTAATCTTAGAAATGGAATTTTAAGATTAATAATTTGTAATCGTTTAATTTTATCGTAAACATTTTACATTTTGTTATTATCAAAACGTTGAGAGGTCGAAAAATATAAATAACCTGTTTAGACATTATTTGTATTAACAGAATTTAAATGTACTGCAGTACAGTGTTCCCGGTTCTTCCGGTTCTAATAGAAACGGCTTTAAAAGCCAAGGGAACCGGTTATCTGAAAAAATTTGTAAGATATGGTGTTGGAGGTGCGGTTATCTCGACCAAAAAAAGAAAAAAAAGATATATATATTTGAGATAATCCAAAGTCTTCTTATTTTAATGTAGCTTCAATTGAACGCGTTTGAAACGACATATTGACCTTGTGTTTCTTTATGAACGTTCAAGAGACAAATGAGATG
>BQNB010104802.1:3803-18730 GCA_026074375.1 Tanacetum coccineum
TTTGGCAGTTTTTGTCTGTTTTTGGTCATTTAAGCTCGTTTTTAGAGGTAAAAGATATGTGTAATTAAGCACTTATCAGAACTCCAATGGAGATCAAAGACAAGCTTGACCTCGAAAGAATGGGACTCTAGTCAATGCAATGAAATATCTTAGCATGATTGGTGCCCTAATGTATCTTACGTCAAGCAGACCGGACATTGTACATGCTACTAGTTTATGTGCTCGGTGCCAGGCTAAGCTAACCTAGAAGCACTTCAAGGAAGTTAAAAGGATCTTTTGTTATCTCTGGGGAACCATTAATAGGGGTCTCTGGTATACGAAGGATTCTGGTTTTGAACTAACTGGATTTTCAGATGCTGATTATGCGGGATGTAAAGACACCTTCAAGAGTACTTATGGTGGAACTCAATTCTTAGGTGAAAAGCTAGTGGGCTGGTCCTCAAAAAAGAAAGACTGTATGGCGCTGTCAACCACGGAAGCAGAATATGTGTCTCTATCCGCTTGTTGTGCACAAGTCATTTAGATTCTGACACAGTTAATAGATTATGGCTTTTACTTCAACAAGATTCCAATCTATTGTGATTCAAAATCATCCATAGCCATATCCTGCAACCCGATCCAACACTCGAGAACAAAAGACATCGATGTCCGCTGCCATTTCATAAAGGAGCACGTGGAAAAGGGTACGATTGAACTGTATTTTGTCAAGACTGATTACCAATTGGCCGACCTCTTCACCAAAGCTCTTCCAGTGGATCGATTCAACTATTTGGTTCGTCGGCTTGGTATGCGTTTGTTTTCACAAGAGCTCGAACGTCTTGCAAAATCACAGTAATTCCTTATATATATTAATCAGAAAAACAAAATAAAAATATATGGGAAGAAAGGGGGGGGGGGGTGGGGAGGGTGGGGGGGGGGGGGGGGGGGGGGATTTAAGGATTAAAATAGGGGGGGGGGGGGAGGGGGAGTGGGGGGTGTGGGGGGGGGGGGGGGATGGGGGGGAAAACAGGGATAAATGGGGGGGGGCGAGGGGGGGGGGGGGGATTTAGGGGGGGGGGGGGGGGGGGGGTGGTGGGGGGAGGGGGGGGGGGGGGGGGTGGGGGAGGGGGGGGGGTGGGGGTGGGGGGGGGGGGGGGAGGGGGTGGGGGGGGAGGGTGGGGGGGGGTGGGGGGGAGAGAGATGGGGGGTGGGGGGGGGGGGGGGCATGGGGGGGGGGGTGTGCGGGTGGGGGTGGGGTAAGTAAAGGGGGTGGGGGGGGGGGGGGGGGGGGAGGTGGGGGGGGGGGGAGGAGGGGGAGGGGGGGGGGGGGCACGTTGGGTGTTGAGAGGGTGGTGGGGGGGGGGGGGGTTTGTGGGGGGTGGGTTCGCTAGGGTTTGCGTCGGTTAGTGGAGGGTGGGTATGGGTGGTCTGTGGGGGGGTGGGTGGGGTGCTTATTGTGGGTGTGGTGTGACGGTCGTGTGTTTATTGGTTTTGTGGGGTTTTTCGTAGGGGTGAGGGGGTTGTTAGCGGCGCGGGTTTGTTTGCGGGTGTGGTGATTGGTGGTGTAGGTGATTTGGGGGGGCAGTGGTTGTTGTGGAGGGAGGGGTCGTTGTGTGTGGTGTTGTGTGTGTCATTCGATGTAGGGTTGGGTGTGGTTGGGTAGGTGGGGTGGGGGGGGAGGTGGGGCGTGGGGTAATTGCAGGTGCAAACGGGTTTCGTGGGATAATAGGGTGGTGGGTGCGTGGATACTTGGTTGAAAGTTGTTGTTAGGGGGGCGGAGAGGGTGGTGTGAGGTCATCAGATGCATTCAGACGAGGGTGGAGGTAGTGCCTGGGGGGAGGGGGGGGAGGGAGTGGGGGTGCTTTGGCTTGGGTTTTGTGTTAGGTAGGTTGTGTTATTGGGTTTTAAATACCGTGCCGGGAAAGCGGATGTTGGTTTGTTCGTTCTGTTGTTTGCTTCAAACACGGTTTTGTTTGGGATTGGGGTTATGAGATGTTGTTTGTGGTAACGCTTTTAGTGTGTTCGGGTGTGGTTGGTCGGTTTTGGTGAGTGTTTGTGGTGTGTTTAGTTTGTGGGTGGTGAATGCGACGTGTTTGTGGTTGGGTGGGGGGGGGGGGTGTGTTAGGGTGGGGGGTAGGGTGGTTGGGTGGGAGGGGTTGTTTTTTTCTTTATTTTTTGGGGTCGTTGGGGGTGTTGTCGTGGTCCTTTGTGTCTTGTATTGTCTTGGGGTTTTTGTATTGGCTTGTTTTTTTTGGTGTTTTTGGGGGGGGGGGTGGGGGGGAGGTTTGTCGGGGGGGGGGAGTGTGGGGGGGGGGGGGGGGGGAGAATACGTCAATCAACAATTTGGTTCGTCGGGGGCCGCTTGGTATGTGCTTTTGTTTTCACAAGAGCTCCGAACGTCCTTGCAAAATCACAGTATTTCCTTATATATATTAATCCCAGAAAAACAAAATAAAATATAGTAAAAACCAAGAAATAAGAGAAATTAAAGATTATAAAACCTAAAAAGCAAAATACAAAATTAAAAAATTTCAAAAAACCAAATAATCTTCTTCGTCAGTCCGCTCGACAATGATAACATTACCTCGCACCCTAGAAATGTTTGATTAATATTGACAAATGTGTATAAATGAAGTTCGAGCGAGAGTTTCAAAAGTTTTCAAAACATGTCTCTTCAAATTTTTCTTTACGACTTCTAAGTAAATGTCAGCTTAGGACTCGGACTCCAAAGAAAGGAAAATGTTCATTTATGAACATTTACCCTAAGCAACGGGAAGTTTAGATCTTCTCGGTCTTGAGTATTGTCATAGAAACATTCTAAGTTTGTGAATGCTCAAGAGAAGCACAAAGGAAATGATAATTAATAAGATAAATATAAAATCATTTTCTTGTTGAGCACAATTTTTCAAGATATTTTTATCAAAAAGAAATTTTAAAATCTTTCAAAATTTTGTGCTCAACAAACTCCCACTGCAAGTTTTTATTCTAATCTTTTATTGAGGGGAGGGTATAATAATAAGACTCATTCTGCATGCTCTTCTGTTCTCCCAGGACTTGGTTAGACTATGTGAATTAATAGGAATTAACTTGTTTTAATTCACTAATATTTCAAAAATTGTCACCACACATGCAATTTTTGAGGGGGAGAATAGTGATTAAAAAGTGATCAATAAAGCTTAATAGGGATACGATCTTCAATCTATAAGTGCGTTCCAAAACCTCGCATGTGCAAAACTCTTTCATAATATGGTGTATATGTGTAGGGGGCTTTTTGGTAACTCTGGAAACTCTCAATATGTCTTAAATGATTTCTCACACACGTTGATTGATTTTTCAAATGGTTTTATAGATCTTCATGGCAATACCCAAAGACCGATGAATTGTTGTTTCTCAAGGAGTTATAAGGCGGTTAAGATTAGGTATCCTCGTTCCATGATCTAGTCAGAATCGGAGGAACACTCCATTAGATAAAGTAGAAGTCCTAGGTATGATTGAAAAAGGGAATAAAGTGAGATCGGGAATAATGTTATCCCAAGCATGAGTTATCACTGGAACAAACCCAACAAGGTAATAATGAGGACGCATTGGTTTAACATTGAAGGGGTTGAAGAATTAAAAAAATATAAGGATAAAGGGTGTAAAGAAAGAAGCCCTTCATAAAACTTTAAGCAGAAACCAGGTCAATGCATAATCTATCGGTAATCATAATGATAATTCTGGTATTGAAGATAAGTCATCATGGACCCAGTGATGCAAAGCGCAACCCATTCCAGCTACTCAGGCTTCTCTCAAAAGAAGTTTGTTTCATTTCTCACGGAGATCAACACACTTCTATCAACTTTTTTACTCCGAGATCATAGATATTGAAAAGGTGGCAGTCTGCTCCAGCCTCTAATTACCAAATAACAAATGTGCACTTATAGAGTTTAGAGCCATCGAGATCGATTAAAAATCTCACTAGGACACAAATTCCAATATACAAAATGTCGTACATCATTATAAAACATTTAGTATCAAAGAGTCCTACACATTATCCTTGTGATAATTTCCAGAACATTCAGAGTGATATTGTTTAGTATTCATAGTGATGAATGGAAATCCTTCCAGTGTCAACATCAAACAGCTCTACGGTAGGTGACTTGCGAGATTCTAAATAAATCAAGCTTGTGTCAACTGGATAATGATTTTGGTCCGGTATATGAATTAACGACTCAATCAGAAAGATAGTAACTATCTTATTCACTCTTACTGTGTTGTCTGCTTTGAGACGCTTCAGTAACAAGAACGGCTAGTACAGCTGCGAAACCCTATCAAGGAGATTCTTTTGAATTCTACCTGATCACAGGTAGTATTTATACTAATTAATGGGGAACCATGGTTATTGCAACCGTATTTAACGAAGAGATAAAGACACTTTTGTCCATGTATGTTTATCACTAACCTATACTTGCAGGTTTTCCTGATGGTAGCAGCTTCTAGTCCATGTCAAGTCAAGATTCAAGACCTCATGCTCAATCGACAAAGATAAATACATGATGAAATCTCAAGCACATGTGCCAAAGTCTTTCGTAATCTTTGATGTACAAGCACTTCCTCAAAAGAATATTTTTGACAAGATTGCCGGATAATAACAAAGATATATCTTACAAGTGGATCAAGTACTACTCCTACCATTATGTGGTACAAGTAATCATGTCAAAAAAAATGTCAAATGAGATTGTTAGCAAGCTTTCAAGACCTTCAGCATGAGGGTAGAGACACAAGATCGCAAGGCGGCATAAAGATTCAAGGATAAAGATTTAGAGATCTTAGTAGTCAAGACAAATCAAGGCCAAAGACCGCGATATAAGTATTTTGACAAAAGATATCAAGTTAAAGATCAAGATCCAAGATCACAAGCATGCAAAAGTATCTTTAAAAGAATTCCCAAGAATACAAGGCTCCATGACTCAAGACGTCACAAGAAGTGATCCACAATTGAATGACTACCCCTTAGGGGGAGATTGTTAGCCGTGTTTTTATGTAAAGTGATGGTCATTAATATTCCTGAGCCTTGTATAGGAAAACATAGTTTTTAGGAATTAACTTAAGCTAATTGGGCCTAGGTGTCAGGCTAAAGCCCATTTGTTACTTTGTATCCGGCCTAATAAGGCCTTAGAAAGCCCACATTAGGTCCGACCCTCTCTAGGGTATATAAACCCTTCCTAGCTTGTTAGGGAGAGTGTTGCTTCTCATTTCTTTCTTAGTGAAGTTACCATCTTTCTATCATCCTCTTTCTCTCTCTAAACTTCTCTCTCTCTCTAAAATATCTTCTTATTTTTGTGTGATAATATGTGAAATGATATAGGGTAACAATATCCCTAATTTAAATCGAGAGATATGAATTTACAAACTACCTATGCTAGAAAATACCAAAGCCTAACACCTCACTAGTCTAAGTGTTTCATTTCTGGGTGATCACTCAATATCACTTTCATAGCATGTATTATATCATAAGCTTGGAAAGTACACAAAACTACACCAACTAGAGTTAAATTCTAAATAGCTCTTAAAGGCAACATGGGTGACACACATAGGTTTAAACTGGTGAATAATCTTAGCCGATACCAATGCTCCAGAAAAAGCGACAAAACCACACATGCTCATCTAAATCCATGAACGAGACACATGTGATTGCTCAAATTCTTAACTCGAGCAAGCTAAGGGCTAAAAGTATTAATGGACTGGAATAGACATGGGATATACACATAGTTAGTATTAGAATAAGTAAACACAAAACAAATAGTCTAAAAATCATGGTTTCGTCATCACTGGCTATGATCCTTCCGTTGGCTCGAACTTGATATTCTAAAAATCTGATCATCAATAATAATGGGCTAGTCTCGACAATATAGATGTAAAATTATGTAATTTGATGAAGCAGAAGCATACTAGCCTAACCATCAGTGAAGTAGTTGGTTTATAAACGTACCAACTCAAAGTCTTTAATACTCATCGGATGAAAGTTGGTTTTATTCGATAACCCACACTAAGTATAATAAGAAATGGCTAAACAGGTTGTTTTAGGGGTATCTTGCACTAAAAGTGAGCGCAACAAGGGGTTTTATCACGGGAGGTCGACAAGTCGGTGTAACAAGTCGATAAATGCACACAATAATACACATATGGGCTAATTTTAGGTTTAAATCCTATAATGTTGCCTTCTTGAACTATCTATCACTATCACTTAATTAGGTCTCGAAATGATATACATGCCAAGTTCTAAAGTCTAAAATACTACCGGCACACTTATATTTGGTGGATTTATGTAATGATATATGAAAATGGATTATCAGGCAAACCTCACCAAGGGAAATAAAGGATGATTTATGCTCGGCAAATATCTATTCTAGTTTTAGTATGAAAAAGATGTCAATTTTTTTCAAAAATGGCATAATTTTTCAAAATAAACTAGAAAATCAAAGGCAATTATAGGTCAAGTGGTAATTCTACACCATCCCCCCAATTGGTTTGTACAATGTTTCTATTGTACATTTAAGCAAATAAAAATTTAAAAATAAAAGTAGAATTAAAACAGACTCCCCTCATAAATTTCACGGATATGAGTCCAAGAGTTCCCTCTCTTCAAAAGTTCCTCACACAGAAAGTAACTATGGTGTAGTTAAAGGGTATGACTACGCTGTAGTTCTTGTCAAAGCATCATTAGCCCCTTGCCATCTTTATAACTATGACGTAGTTACATGGTACAACTATGCCGTAGTTTCTGTCTGTTATCACAAAAATCTTTTAACAAATCACGAGAGATAGGAATTACGACATAGATAATAAGTATTCAAATTACAATCCTAGGAATCCGAATGACATAAATTATTACAGAACTTAAAAAATTGAAACCATAAATTGTATTAAAGCCAAAGATAAATAATGAATCATTCCTCGTCCAGATCACTCCCAGGGCGGCAAGAAGTAGAAGGTGCATCTCGAAGGTTATCAAACAGACCAAACAGATCAGCATGTGCAGTGGAAGGAGCAGTGGAGTACGTCTAAGGGTTGTTCATAAAATGCACACCTTGTTGGACTCCTAGATCAGGAATGTCAGGAACATAGGTGTATTGGGTTCCATCAAAGCAGGTATGATCAAGATGGTGATAGGATAAAAGCTATCTTATATGACTCATGTTACAAGACTAGAACCTTTCTTGTTGTAGCCTTATTGACCTAAACTCATCATAGAATTAGTTATATTGCTCAAACATCCCTAACACAACCGCGGTAAGCTCTTCTACTTCACCACCCATCTTGTAGATATGCTCATCAATTTCCCTTAGCCTATCATCCATAACCCTGAGCCTATTAGTGAAGCTCATGTTGGGGCGTCATCTAGAGCTCCCCTTATTCTCCTCTTGGGCCATCCTTGCCTCAGCCGTATCAACTTCCTTATTACTATCATCCAGTTTATCATCAACAATCTCAGCATATCCCAAAACGTTAAACCGTACAATACCAAGCTCACCTAACTTTGCTACATCCAAAAGCTATGTTTCCTATCCCCTATTAACCACCCTAAGAGCAGTAGTGCTTATCAAACCGAGATGCCTAACAATTCTCCTAATCAGATGTGCTCCCACAATCTTGGTCCTTTTCTGCACACCTTTAGCCTTATCACACAAAAACTTTACAACATGCCAGGGGATATCAACAAACTCCCCACCATCCATGCTGTGCAAATAGAATATGTTGATCCCAACTTAAGATCGATTCCTTAGCTTGTAAAGGTTAAGTTACTCTGGATAAATCTAGAACAACTATGGTAGAAACTTTATGAATACTAAAGAGTATGCGGAATCTACTCTTTAATACTTAGAAGAGTATAAATGAAATAGTAAATTTTTTGAACAATGTATGAACAATGATATCACAAAAAAGCTCCAATATTATTATCAATAATACGAGTACTCTATGTAGTACTAGGGTTTACAACCTTGAAGCTATGTATCAAAACGTATGAATATGTATGAATGTTTGGTACAATGAACTCTATACCATAGGATCTCCTTTTATACACCAAGGAGTCCTAACAGGCTTACAATATTTTCCTAAGTTATCATGATCTTCTAAACAAATAACTTATACGTATCTTTTACAAAAATATCTCATACTTATCCCATAAGTAATCTTGATAAACAATCTTCATCTTAATCCTTTCTCTTGTCTTTATCCTTCTGACAGTAGAAACTCTTTTAACAGTTGTAATCCTTCAGCAGTTGTAAGTAGCAGCATTAACTTTATTCCAGCAGCACTAACTTAGCAGCAGTTACTTCCAAACAGCATTAAGAAGCTTTTAATCCCAACAATCCTCCCCTAAACTTGATATTCTTCTTCTGAATCTCAAGTTTTTTCATTAAAAGTCTTCGCCATCACTAGGAGGATGCATTCAAATACTTCCAAGATTCTTGACCTGTTTTGTCATGAGTTTTAGAAGTTGATAGCACATCTCATTCCAATGGTCAGTTTGAAGCTTTTTGTTGAGCATTTTTGTGATTGTTTCAGGTGTGAGTGGATACTTTTTCTCTACCAGCATAAAGATATTCAGATTCTGAAATCTCACAAAATGTACTCCACTTGAAGAAAATAGCTTCCAAACAGTCACATTTTAACCTTGTAGATTTCTCCACACTTCACTTTCTACATCAGGTTCAAACATCACTTTTAGATCATCCCATAACACTCTTTCATATGCCTCCTCTGGCCTTGTATTCCCATGTTTAGCTTTAACCAACTTCCAAAGTGTTTCTAGGTCTTCTCTGTCAATGTTCTGAAGCATCCTAATCATTGATGAATACCTCCTTGAACTACCATCAGCTCTAATGATTTGAAAGTATCCCATCTTTTCTTCTTTGATGATTTTCCAGTCAACAATGATTGGGGAATTAGTGGCTAGTGGTATAGCATCAATTGCTACCTCATCATCAGGAACTATCTCTATAAGCTTTATCATTTTTGCTTCATCATCCACTTCAGCTTTTTCATTCTCATCTATCTTTTGCTTCTTTGAATTATCAGACTCAAGTTCTTCTCTTGTTCTCTTCTTACTTCCTTCTGCCTGACTTTTACTTCCTTCTACAACCTCTGTATCCATAGGAATAAATGAATCTACCCACTTCATAGTATTGTCAAATAACATCTGAATTTCTTCAAAACTTTTGTTCTTCAACTGACTATGCTTGTAATTAGCCATATTTTTCAAATAAGTACACATTTGATTCCTCTTTTGGGCTTTGGTTGGTGGTTTTCTTCTGATCTCTTCAGCTCTAAGCTTTGCAAAGTGCTTCTTCCTTTTGTCCATGAGATCTACAAACAGTTTTGATCTTTCTTCAATGGTCAACTTACCCTGTTCTTCTGCTTGTAGTCTCCGAGCTAACTCATAATCTGCCTCTATCATAGCTTGAGTATTATCCTATGAAATTAAGTTATCCTCTTCTTCTTTTTGTCTTGCCAGCCTTTCCTCTTCTTCTAATTCAGCTTGCAATTCTTCTTGAAGTCTTTGAGCAATTTCTTCATCCACTAAAATTTGATCTTTCTTTTTCAAAGGCTTCCCAGGTTCTATCATCTTTGCCTTGCCTTTGTCTTTAGCCTGTGGAAGTTATGATGTTTGAGAAGATGATGTTGTTGTTCTAAATTCGCTTGGCTCTTGAACTACAACTCCTCTAGCCTTGGGTCTTGTAACAGCAGTTGTAGTTGTTGTAGCAGCAGTTGTAACAGCCTTAGGTTTAGCTGCTTTGATCTCTATTTCAGGGTCTGTGACAGTAAGCCAGAGTCAACTCATCAATAGTTGTTATAGTACTGGCAGTAGTAACTTCAGCAGTACTAACTACCTTTTCAACTTTAACTTCATGCTCATCAAAAACTCCTGTATCAAACATTAAATTATCATCAATTCTCCCCTGGGCCTCATCAACCAAAGTAACCTCTGCATCAGCATCAAGATCAGCAATTTTCCTTCCCTATTTAGATGCATCCTCCTGAACACCTAAACCTTTATCTTTAGAGGAAAAAACTTGTGTAGATCTACCAACCTTCCTTAATCTTTTAAGCCCTGGAGTTCTTGACTTACTCCTTCTTTCTAGCTTCTTGAGCTTCTCCTTTAATTTAGCAATCTCTGTAGATTGAGAGGACTTTATGTTCTCCAAGTCAAAAACTCTTTGTGACAAGTTGGTACAAATCATTTAGTTTCAGTCTATCCTCACCACTGAGTAGTGGATCATTGGAATGTACAGGTACATGTTAACCACTGGGTTGAGGAACCTCAGTGTCTTTCATCTATTTCCTCCTTGGTTGTTTCTTTTGGGGCTGTGATGTAGATGGTTGAATAATAGTGGGTGTGTGTTTAGGAGCAGTTGGTATTTCTGAACCCTCACCTAATTCTTCAGGAGCTTGAACCATCATAGTTTCAAATAAAGGGATAACCCTCCTAGAAAAACCTTTTCCTTCGCTCTTCATATTAGCAAAGACCTTCCTAGTGTGAGAAGGTGTAACATAAATTTCTTTATGTTTGGTCATTCCTTTAACTTGTTTATCTAGGAACACTTGCACAAACCTTAGATACATTAGAAATTTAACTCCACCCTCCAAGGTCTTCACCATATTATCAAAAATGTACATGGAAAAGTTGAATTTTTGGTTTAGGGCAAGACAGATGATAGCAAAGGCCATAGTGCTACTAAATTCGTTCCAAGTAGTAGTCTTAGAACTAAAGCATTGCAGAATTGTATGGATAAGAAATTTCCATTGAGGTGAAAAAAAAGCTTTATAGAATGTAAGCTTTTGTGTAAGATTTTCATACCCCATTCTTTCCAGTTCTGCAAAAATGGTAGCATTGGGTAGACATTCAGTACCTTCAGCATCTTTTAACTGAAGAGCTCTTCTCACACTTATCTTAGTGACGATCACCTTCTTCCCAACTACTAGGGCTTGTATCTGCACTTCCCCATTGACAGTATTTACCTTAGCAGTAGCCCAGAACCGCTTAATGCATGAAGTATAAATAGTGGGATTCACTGTTAACGCATATCTGATAGAACTTGCCTTCAAAAAATAAATAATTCCCTCAAACCCATCACTTTCTTCGGGTTTCTCTAGAAACGCAACCAAATTGTGAGTTTTAGCAAACTTTAGGTTTGACATTGTGTTGGGTTTTGATGATGAATGATAAAATTGAGTTAAGGTTTATGATTAGAGAGTATATCAAAGTGTAAAATTAATCAAATGAGTGATTGAAACCCTTAATTGAAGTATTTATGAAATCACCCTCAACAGCATTAACTAACACTGGCAGTAGTAAGTGTATGCCTGGCAGCATTAACTTAACCAGCAGTAGTAAGTTTATGCCTAACAGCATTAACTAACACTGGCAGTAGTAAGTGTATGCCTGGCAGCATTAACTTAACCAGCAGTAGTAAGTTTATGCCTAACAACATTAACTTTGAGTCACCAGCATTAACTCCAATTTCGTTCCAAAAAGCATTTCCATCATCAATTTTGATTCTCACAAGCTCTCTTTCTGTTTTTATTCTCACTATATCTCTCAATTCTTTTTCTCACTGAATCACTCTGTCTGTTTTTATGTCACACATCTCTCTTTCTGTTTTTCATTCTCACCAATTTCTCTCATTTCTTTTAGCTCACAGAGTCACTCTTTCTATTTTTGTTTCACACATCTCTCTTTCTGTTTTTCATTCTCACCAATTTCTCTCATTTCTTTTAGCTCACAAAGTCACTCTTTCTATTTTTGTTTCACACATCTCTCTTTCTGTTTTTATGCTCACCAATTTCTTTCATTTCTTACAACATTATTTATAACAAACAGTAGTAAGTATAACAAACAACATTAACATAGCAATATTAAGTATAACTAGCAGCACTAATTTTACTTACCAGTAGAAAGTTAGTCCAACAACACTAACTTGTATTTCATCATTGGCTGCTGTTCCATTCCATTTCAAGCATCATTTATACATAATCCGTTGCATATAAACGCAGTTAACCTCCCCTCAAACAATACATCAGAGGTTAAGCATTCCAATACTTGCAATCAAATATTGAAATCTGCCAATCATCAAAATGCTGTTGGAGCAAATCTGCAAACTCTGATCTATGTATATCTTTAATCATCTAACTAAGCTTCTCTCATTTGGAATCTCAGATAAAGTGTGTCTAATCTAATGTGCCTTAGTCTTTGAGAGAAACACTATTTCTTAAACTATACAGCTGGTGCTTTCATTATCACTGAAATCTTGGTATCACGAAATTGTATCCATAAATCCAAGCATTTGAATTTGGAACCAGAAGTACTTGACACAACAAACTACAAAGCACCACATATTCTTCTTCAGTAGGATGAGTTGGCAACCTATAGTTTGCTTCTTGCATAGCCATGAAACAATCTGCTCCAAGAAATTGACAACTCTGTTGTGGAATACCTTTTCTAAACTTGCACCCACATAGCACTATCAGAATAACTCCAAATCAAATACACTCCTTAGAATACCACAGGCCAGTTTAGCTTGACCTTTCAATTATCTAAAGATTCTTTACCATACATAAAGAATTTGAAACTTTAGTTGAGACTTGAAATCTTGGGCATAAGCACCACACAACAAACATATATCAGCCTTGAGCTGTTAAATCTCACTGAGCGATCATTGGATCTATATAGATTAACATCACATCTTCAGCTTCTGCATCCTTAAGTAATGGCTTTGAAGTCTCCATAGGTGTACTTGCTGTCTTTATAGTTGAAAAACCAAACTTCTTCAAGATTTCATCTACATACTTGTCTTGACTGATGAAAATCCCATCATCTTTCTGTGTCACTCGTAGTTCCTAAATAAGAAATAAGCTCACACCATAGAACTCATCCTGAACTACTTATATGCATCAATTTCTCATAACACAATGCATATCATCTTTTTCGTAGATCCAAAAATGATATCATCAACATATACTTGAACTAGTAGAATATCACTTTTGACTCTTTTAATGAACAAAGTCTTATCTATCTAACCTCTCTGAAATCCATTGTCTAATAAATAGGTAGATAAAATCTCATACCCAAGTCACTAGGAGCTTGATGTAGACCATATAATGTTTTTTCTACCTTATAAACTCTGTTAGGAACTCTGGATCTTCAAACCATGGAGGTTGACAGACATAAACTTCCTCTTCAATCTTGCCATACAAAAATACACTCTTCACATCCATCTGGTATACTACAAAGTCTTTGAATGAGGCATAGGCTAAGAACAACCTAATTGCTTCAATCCTAGCAACCGGAGCAAAAACCTCATCATAAATACTATTCTCTCTTTTGAGTGTAACCCAGTGCAACCAGTCCTTGCCTAGTTTCATAATTACAATTACATCTTTTAATCTTTCATATTCCAATAACACCCATTTAGTACCAATGGCTCTTTGCCATGTGGTAAAATCCATCAAGGTCCCAACCTGTTGTACCTTAAACTGCATAAGCTCTTCTTTCCTTAGCATTCAATTCAACCTTGGATCTTTTAATGCATTATATTACCTTTTGTATAGCTCTTCTTGGGAATCGTAAACAAGCAAACAGACAATTATGAAGGTCTTCATGAGTTTCCCTTTATAAACATCACTAATAAACCCTTGTTCATTTGTAGTCTTTATCATTCTCTTTGTCAGTACACCAGACTATACATCACCAATCACATGATCAAGTGAATGATCTTTATGGATTCTTGAATTTATAGTAGAAAGGACTAATATGAGCAGTAATGTTAGCTTATATCTATTTCTGTTTCATCACCAAAGAAATTCAGCATGTGTGGCTTCAAGTATAGCAGTAGTAACTGTTGGACCTAAACAGTGAAAAATATTAGACTACCAGTATAACATTTGACTGACCGCTAATTAATACCTTGGCCCAACATCATTTAACATCTTGGTACATTTCATGTCTCTCCTTGATCATCAATTCCACTTCCTTGTTTACACCATTTCATCTTCATTCCAGCATCCTAGAAGGTTGAGGTATTCATCAGTACTAGCACTTCTTTGAAGAAGAATTACAAAGTGAACCCATCTTTTCTATAGAGGCATCAATAAGTACTCTTGGCTATAACTTGTCTCACCTAGCTAAAAGACCTGCACCAATACTTTCTTCTACCCCTACAAATCATTAAGTTTGTAACAATGCAATAACCTGGCACATAATCATTGATTTTGTTAGAACATCCTGAATGTGAGTTGATGTTCATTGGGAAGAGCCATCAGTAGCAAGCTCCTTGCCTTGACATCATTTTTCTTATTTGTCTTTTCTTTAGCCGTTGCTGGTATAGACATCTTTGTCACTGAAGTACCATTCTCCTAAACTGTTTGTGGTACTGAGACCCATGAATCACCATTTTCTATGACCTCCCAGAGTGTATAGTCTTGGATTTAGAAGTACTGCTTAATCCTTATAACCCACATCTCATACTCACCTAGTTTGAGTATGGGAAGCTTTACAGTAGGACCACTATTTGTAGATTCAAGCTCCATGTCTTCTAGATCAAAGTTTCTTAAAGCAAAGCTCTGATACCACTTGTTGAGTTTAAAGATCTAGGCTTAGTCTAGGATTAACAACATCAATGAACATAAAATATGTATAGCGGAATTAACATAAGAACAATGATATTGTAACAAGGTTTTTACCAAACATTCACCACAGCCCCAATATTATTTGATCAGAATAAAACGGTTACATTAATGAACTGTAATAGGAATCAAGGAAAACCTTGATTACCTTGTGTTCGACTCAATAAATTGAGGCTAACAAGTGGTTGATTCGTGTGGTTAAACAAGATCAAATTCGTGGGTCAAAAAGAAGTTAATAGAAAAAAATCAAACCCGAATTTTTGTGCTTAGATGTGTGAATG